>CM070713.1:5262728-5540228 GCA_036346275.1 Otatea glauca
GGCGTGCTAGCGCATCCGACGTCCGCGGGATTACGTTCTCGGGTATGCGAACCGCGGGAGCCTCTTAATTGCCGTTGTGCGGCGCGCGCACGCTGGAGGTGTGTTTTTGCTCGTTCGTCTTCTTGACCGCTTGGGTTCGGTGGTGGGCGCCGTTTTCTTGGCGGCATTTATTCTGAGTCGTTTGATCTTCCTTGAATGGGTATATAAAGGCGCCACGGGTTGCTCGAGCGAGACTCTTAGGCGAGAATCCTTTCCTTCTTGAAATGTGTTCAAGACACCCTTTAGTCTTCGGTTTCGGTGATGACATCGTGGTAGAAGGAAGACCCTTTGAGCGAGCTTTGGGTTGAGTATGATCGAGGCGATAGCGAACTCCCAAAGAGAGAAAAGTAGCTCGCGACGTTCTTTGCCGTTGACGCCGCTACTTGAAGCCGATCCGAGCTTGGGTGGCAAGGGGGCTCCTAGAGGCAATGGCGCGCGCCCGATTGCGATAAGCGGCGGCGGCGTCGATGTCGCCGAGCAGGCGGCGGCATGCCATTCGGCTACCGTGGCTTGGCCTTGGCACGGCCGGGCAAGGCCTACCCGCGAGTCATCTCCAACGACCTCGGGTCCACCGACCCCAAGGTACATCTTGGCCGACGCAAGGGCCTACCGTCGGCGTTGTCGTGGGAGTTTTAGGAGTGCAGGTGCCTTGGTGGCAAGGATGACCGGATGCCTCCGCGAGGTTCCGGTGTCCGAGTGCTCGTTTAACGTCGTGGTAGGGCCGCCTTAGTCGGCAGAGGCGGCCGGATGCCTCCGCGAGGTTCCGATGTCCGAGTGCCTTGGTCGGCAGGGCGACCGGATGCCTCCGCGAGGTTCCGATGTCAAAGTGCCTTGGTCGGCAAGGACGCCGGATGCCTCCGCGAGGTTCCGATGTCCGAGTGCCTTGGTCGGCAAAATGACCGGATGCCTCGCGAGGTTCCGGTGTCCGGCGTCTTGGTCGGCAAGGGCGACCGGATGCCTCCGCGAGGTTCCGTGTCCGAGTGCTCGTTCTTAACGTGGTAGACCGCGCCGCCTTAGTCGGCAAGGACGGCCGGATGCCTCCGCGAGGTTCCGTGTCCGAGTGCATTGGTCGGCAGGGCGGCCGGATGCCTCCGCGAGGTTCCGGTGTCCGAGTGCTCGTTAACGTCGTAGCTGAACCTTGCCTTAGTCGGCAAGGGCGGCCGGATGCCTCCGCGAGGTTCCGGTGTCCGAGTGCCTTGGTCGGCAGGGCGGCCGGATGCCTCCGCGAGGTTCCGGTGTCAAAGTGCCTTGGTCGGCAAGGCGACCGGATGCCTCCGCGAGGTTCGGTGTCCGAGTGCTCGTTAACGTCGTAGGCTGACGCTGCCTTAGTCGCAAGGACGGCCGGATGCCTCGCGAGGTTCCGATGTTCGAGTGCCTTGGTCGGCAGGGACGGCCGGATGCCCCGCGAGGTTCCGGTGTCCGAGTGCCTTGGTCGGCAGGGCGGCGGGATGCCTCGCGAGGTTCCGGTGTCAAAGTGCCTTGGTCGCAGGGCGACCGGATGCCTCCGCGAGGTTCCGGTGTCCGAGTGCTCGTTTAACGTCGTAGCCGGCGCCGCCTTAGTCGGCAGGGCGGCCGGATGCCTCCGCGAGGTTCCGATGTCCGAGTGCCTTAGTCGGCAGGGCGGCCGGATGCCTCCGCGAGGTTCCGGTGTCCGAGTGCTCGTTAACGTCGTGGCCGGACGCCGCCTTAGTCGGCAGGACGACCGATGCCTCCGCGAGTTCCGATGTCCGAGTGCCTTGGTCGGCAGGGCGGCCGGATGCCCCGCGAGGTTCCGGTGTCCGAGTGCTCGTTTAACGTCGTAGCTAGACGCCGCCTTAGTCGGCAAGGACGGCCGGATGCCTCCGCGAGGTTCCGGTGTCCGAGTGCCTTAATCGGCAGGGCGGCCGGATGCCCCCGCGAGATTCCGGTGTCCGAGTGCTCGTTTAACGTCGTAGCTAAACGCCGCCTTAGTCGGCAAGGACGGCCAGGATGCCTCGCGCGAGGTTCCGTGTCCGAGTGCCTTGGTCGGCAGGGCGGCCGGATGCCCGCGAGGTTCCGGTGTCCGAGTGCTCGTTTAACGTCGTAGAGGGCGACGCCTTAGTCGGCAAGGGCGGCCGGATGCCTCCGCGAGGTTCCGGTGTCCGAGTGCCTTGGTCGGCAGGGACGGCCGGATGCCCATGCGAGGTTCCGGTGTCCAGAGTGCTCGTTTAACGTCGTAGGTGGACGCGGGTATCCATCCCGAGTCCCCGTCCGTGAGGAAGCTGCGAGAGGAGTAGCTGCCGTCTATCCCACAAGTTTACCCCATCCGCGGTGTGGGACACAGAGGTGGCGACGCGTTTACTGCGTTGGTTTTGAGCGCCGTGCTCTTGGAGCTAATGCGGGTAGTCCGAGTGGGTCTGGGAGGTCCGCCCAGGGGACCCTTAAGTGGGCGGTCCCAGTAGGGTGTCACAGCCTGCTTGTGGGGCGACCCATAAAAACCTTTCTTTACTCAATCCCAGATGGACCACAGGTCGTCACCACCGAGCACAGTGGTGTCGCTCATCGATGAGCTCCGGGAGAGTGTGAAGTATGGTCTCGGGCCAGAGTAGAGGTGGCCAGTCGTCACGGACCCCAGCCGGGGACCCACCGTGGGGCTCACCTCGTGCTTGCCCTCGCTCAAGTTTATTTGGGGCGCCCTCGCCCATCCGGTGGGTTAGGCCTTTTGAACCCACTTTGGTGGGCCCTGGCGCAAGCCACAAAGCTTTGCCATCTTAGGACCGCAGGCGCCAATGGGCCTCGCGCGCCGGAACAACCGTCCGGCCAAAAGGCGGAGACCAAGAGAGTAACGGACACGCTGTTCGGGGTGGCGTCTTTATGACTCTGCAACTGGCGCGATGAGTTAAATGCGAGTGGAATTGGAAATCGGGAGTTACGGGCGCGTGTGAGACGAGGGCGGGCGCGACGGTTCGTTCGAGGCGTCAGATTCGGTCGGCGTCCGCTTCGCCTCCCTATAAAAACGTTGTTGGGATGCCTCGGGTAGCCACGCTTTCTCGCCTTCTTCGTCTCCGTCCTAAAGCAAGAAAACGCGAGAGAGCGAGAGAAGGAAACCTCGGCCCTCTTCTTCTCACCTTCCGTCGCTTCCCGCGAAGATGTCGTGGGCCAGTGCTCCATACCAGAGAGTCGCGCTCGGCCTAGTGAAGAAGGGCTTCCTCCGTAGCAGGCACCTCTGGCCGGAGAGTGCGGCCGGGGCCGTTATCCGGCGCCGCAGAGCGACGAGTTGTGGTCCCCGCCTCGTTTTTGGCCTGCAACTTCGACCTGCCGCTCCACCCTTTCGTCCGAGGCTTCTTTTCCATTACAAGGTGGAGGTGCACCACCTCAACCCTAACGGGTCCTTCACATCGCCATTTTCATTACCTGTGCGAGGCCTTCTTAGGGATTAAGCCGCATTGGTAGCTGTGTGCACTTCTTCCAGCGAGGCTTTGGAAAGACGGCCGTCGACGCCAGCGGCGCCATGGGCGGCCGCCCTCCGGCTTGAGCGGGCGGAGCTCAGTACACGGACATCAAGCTGCCGTCCTCTAACAAGGATGGCGCTCGAATGGATCTATGTCCGGAGCGTTGAAAACAGCGCCCAGGCTTTTGGCGAGCTCCACGTCGCGATGGAGCAATGGACTGGGGCGCAGAAGAGGAGAAGAACAAGGTGGCCCGATCGTGGAGGAGATCGGGGCTCTGAGGAAGCGGGTGGCCGGGGATGTTGTCGTGCGCCTTCATGAGGATGCGCGTGCGCCCCTCGCGCTCGAGCCGCACCCCATGTTCGAAATGAGGGCCATCCGGCCGGGCAGGATGGAGGTGGCGAGTTGGCGCGTCCGTGGTGGAGGCCCGGTGGCGGCGATTATCGGAGAAGCGCCACGGTGGCGCGAGGCGCCACCCGGCCTTTCGTCGCTCATCCCCAAATCTGGTGAGTTTGTGGGATTTTCTTTCTGCTTCTTTCTTCTTCGCTCTTAGCGTCGGCTGATCGATCGTTTTTGTATCCTCTAGGGGCTCGCGGGCATGTCCTCCGGGCACCGCTCCGGGAGAAAGAAGCGAGGCGGCCTCTCGGCGAAGACCGCGAGGCCGATTCCATAAAAGCGAAGGAGGAGAGGAGGAAGAAGAAGCGAAAGGGCCGCGGCAAGGCGCGCAGCAGCGTGTCGGAGTCCACCGCGGTGGGGCGACTTCTGCGATAGTGGGGAGCTTCCCGACTACGGCGCATTCCTTCCGACCCTCCGGTGAGTGGTGGCTCGAGTTGGCCCGACAGCGAGGCCCGCGGCCGCGTCCCTCGAGGAAGAAGCGTCTGCGGCGCGCTTGTCGGCGCGCCCGAGTGGTAGCCGGGAAGCGGCGGCCGACTGCCCCTTGGTGGGGGGCGGCGAAGAAGGCGCGTGCAGCGCGACCATCTCCGCTTCGATAAAGTATTTCCTCCTTCTGCTGGAACATTTTTGTAGCAAAGCCGCTCGGGCGACTTTTAAATATCGTGGCGTCGGCGCCTACAGGCGTGGCGGTGGGGCGTGCACCACTTCTCAAGTGGCGGTCACGGCGGCTCGGTGGTCTGCGTCGGTCGGCGCCTATGGAGCCTGTGACCAGTGGGCGCGCCCTCCTTTGAGGAGGGAGAGATCGAGGCCGCCGAGGAGCTCCAGCCCCCGCCCGGGGCCGCCGGGCCGGCGAGGGTCTTCCCAGGAGGAGGACAGCGCCCGCCCAGCCATTGCGCCCCGTCGAAGAATTGGCCGGCGGCGCGTCGGGCGGCGCCCGATGCGAGGCGTCAGGCCCCTGCCCCAAGGGGCTCCCGAGGGGCCGACTTCATCGCCCATGGCCATGGCGCTCTGGTCGGGCGCCGCTCCCTCCGGGCAGACAGGCGAAGGTCTGCTGCCGGATGTGGCCCCAGGGCCGGGATCCATGGACCCGCCGAGGCCGAGTGGGCGCCCTTGGCGGGCGCCCGCAGTTGCGAGGAGGAGATAGGGCTGATCCATAAGGGTCGACCCTAGCCTTAGAAGTCTTCAGGTGGCGCCGGAGGTGATGGTCGGGATTCAACCCGTAAGTTTGGTAAGTGAGCGAAGGAGTCGTGCTTTGTAACTCTCGATATGCTTCGCGGTTGTGAAATGTCCGTGTTGTGCGACATTTATGGACCGTTCAGAAGCGGCGGGCTCCTTCGTCGCTTCGGATGCTCGGTGGCGGCGCAGATGGAAGAAAGTGGTCAGCTGCGGCTTGAGTTTCGTCTTGCCCAAGAGGCTTTGAACATTAGGCGGACGGAGGCGAAAGAACTCCGCCTAGAGTGGAGGAGGCCTCAAAGGCCCTTTACGACGAGTGCCTTGGGGCCGAGGCCTTGAGAACAAGGGTGGTGGGCTTGAATCCTCCTGGCGGAGGTCACGAGGCCAGGGCGCCGCCAAATCCTCTTGAGGTGGCACAAGCGAAGCGACCCATCTGCGGTCGGGCGGGATCGGGCCGGGAGGGCCTTGAACAAGCTTCAGTCCGCGGAGGCTGCTCGGAAGGGCCGGCTTCTTGAGGGCGTCCTCTGAGAGTCTCGGAGGGAGGTCGGCTGACCATCGACTCTGCGGTAGTAAGTATCTCAACTCCTCCATTGATTTCTTTGGTTGGGGTAACCCGTGGGGAGACTCATCCGGAGGCGCCAAAACTCGCAGAGGTGCTGTGAAAAACTGGCGTCGCCATGGGGCTCGGAATCTGTGTGGAGACCATGACGTGGCGATCGCGACGTGGGGCGAGGCTCTGGCGCCGAGGGTCTCGAGGATGGTAGGGCGAGATGGGCGCCGAGCTGGAAGCCCTTGGAGGGGCGGCAGAGTCTGCGCCCAAGTCTTGGGCCGCGAGGCGAGCCCGAGCGCACTTGCCCTCTGTTGCCCGAGTGCCGGGCTTGTGGAGGCGGTTTGTGATTGCGGGCGCAGCTGGGAGCTTCGTCCGCCTTTGGTCAACACCGTCTCGCACTATGGCGGTGTCGACCTCGCGATGGTGAGTAAGCGGCATCGCGAGGAACCGGACCGACGGCGAGGTCGATAGGTTCGAGCTCGGTCGAGCCGCATGCTCGAGATCGCCACCACGTCCCGCCTGAGGTCGCCTTCCAAGATGCCAGGTCCTCCTCCTCCGTGCCGGTCGGCCACCAGGAAGAAGAGGAAGAAAGAAGTTAGCCCCCCTTTTTTTTTTTTTTTCTTGCAAAGACTGTTGTGTAAACGATCGTAAGTAATTGTAAGCTCCGGTTTGCCTCTTTGCTCTCCTTTGCGTTTGGGTTTGACCGACCATAGCCTCAAGGACCACGGGTCGCTTATGCGTGGAGTCGGGTCCAATTTGAGAGGGCAAGAGGATAGGAGTCTTGTTTATCACGAGTTCTGCACTCATAGGGGTTGGAGTGTTCCCGATCGGCCAAGGGTTTTCCACTCGGGCACTTCCTTCTTCCACAAAGTGCTACTTAGCAACCATAGCCATTTGGGCGTGGGCGTGGCCTTTCGGGTCGAGAGGGTTACCGCTGGGATAGACTCTGTGACTAGTCGGGTCACCACCCACATGAGTACGTGAGTTAGCCGAGTTCGTGTGGGGAAGATTGTTCCCAATCGACGGTAAGGTCATCCCTCAGTGTGCTTCCTTCTTCCGCGAGTGCTCTTTGGGCAACCATAGCCGGTGGGCGTGGCCGTAGCACTCGGTCGAGAGGGTTACCGCTCGGGATAGACCTGCGTGGTCGGTGGGTCACCGACCCACGCACACCATCGGAGCGGCTCGAGCAGGCGCCACGGGCAGCCCAGAGTCGTCCACGAGGCGACCAGTGCTCGGTTGGGAGAAAGGTAAAGACTTATACGGGAAAAAGAAAAGAGCTTAGGGATAGAATCGCCTTAACTTTTCAATGTTCGAGGCATTAGGGAGGATGCGACCATCGGCGTCCTTGAGTCGAAAGGTGCCAGGTCGGAGAACTTCCACGACGGTGAAAGGACCCTCCCAGGGGGGCGTCAGCTTGTGCTTATCTTTGGTTGTCTGGACCCGACGCAGAACCAAGTCGCCAGCGCCGAAGGATCGTCCTCGAACTTGGCGGCTGTGGTAGCGGCGCAGGGCTTGTTGATATCTGGCCGACCGCAGGACGGCCACGTCGCGCGCCTCGTCGAGCTGGTCGATGGCGTCTTGTTGCGAGGCGAGCCCACGAGCCTCATCGAAGGCTTGCAATCTCGGGGAGCCGTATTCCGGTCAGTGGGCAAAATGGCTTCAGCGCGAACACCATAAAGAAGGGTGTGAACCCGGTCGCCGGGTCGGCGTGGTCGCGCAACTCGGAGGACGGAGGCAGCTCGGCTACCCGGCGCCTGCGAAATGCTTGAGCCGGTCGAAGATCCGCGGCTTGAGTCCTTGAAGGATCATGCCGTTAGTGCGCTCGACACGGCGTTAGTCCGCGGATGGGCTCTGCGCCCAATCGACACGGATGTTGAAGTCGTCCGCGAACTCGAAAATTCCTTCCCGTGAACGTGTTCCGTTGCCGGTGATGATGGAGTTTGGGACTCCAAACCTAAAAGCGATGTCGCGGAAGAAGATGGCGCTTGTGCCGAGCGTGGCGCTCACGACCGGCTTGGCCTCTATCCACTTGGTGAACTTATCTACGCGACGGCGGTGGGTGAAGCCCGGCGCTTTCTGAAAGGCCCGACCAAATCGAGTCCCAGACGGCAAAAGGCCACGTGATGGGGATCGTCTGTAAAAGCAGAATGGCGGATCGTCTGCCGAGCAAAGCGGCATCCTTCGCAGTGCGTCACGATATGCTCGGCGTCGACACGTGATTGGCGATGAGAAACCTTGTCGAAAGGCCTTTCCCACAAGAGATCGGGGTCTTTGCGTGGTGACCGCGAGACTCCGTTGTGTATGTCGTCCGCATTTGTTTTCCTTGGTCGGTCAAGATACATTTTGGAGGACCCGGAGGAACTCCTTTGTAGAGAGTGCAGGCGATCGGGGCGAAAGATTTTGCCCGCGGCGAGGCGCCGCCTCGGTCGGGTCGAGAAGTGACCGTCCGTCAAGCGGTCGATGTAGGGCCTCCTCGATCGGACTCAAGTGCTAGCACACCGCGGCGATCCGGCCAAGTCTCGCCCGACCGCTGCGTCGATCGGGCGACCGTCTTTGATTGGTCGGGTGGCCGCCAACCGCCGAGTCGGTGGGACGATGGGCCGCGAGAGGTCGAGACGAAGATCCCGGCGGGACGGGCTCTTGCTGGAGGCAAGATTGGCGGTGGTCGGCCTCGCCATTGTAGCGTCGGTAGCTATGGTGAAGCTCGAAACCCTTGAACCGCTCCTCGAGCCGTGCTTCTCGACGATCTGCGGCCATGCGAGCGTCTCGGGGCTCCGCGACCTTCATGACTTGGTCGACGACAAGCTTGGAGTCCCGTGGGCGTAGAGCGGCGGGCACCGAGGTCGGCGGCGATCCGAGACCGTTGGCGAGCCTCGTACTTTCGGCAATGTTGTTGGTCGCGTCGAAGAGCAACCTAATGGCGTATTGAAGCTGTTCGGCGGGAGATGATGGCGACTCCAGCGCCCGCGCCATTCTTGGTGTAAGACCGTCGAAGTACATTGTCGATTACTCGGGTCTTCGACCCTTGGTGGTGCACAGGCTTGGCCCACTCGGCGACGAAGTCGGCGAACTGCGACTTGATCGCCGTCAGGGGCGTATATTATGCCATGGCCGCTAAGCTCGGCGCCCATTTGGCTATCCTTCACGAGCATCGCGATTGTGGATGATCTCGCCTAGTGGGGCGTGGTCACCACGGTGATGGCGTCTTGATCGAAGTAGTGAGCGAGTTTCCTCTTTGCGATGAGCACGCGTGGAAGTAACTCACTGTGGGTACCGAGTCTTGGACTCGGAAAGTACCTCATCGATGAAGTAGACCGGCCGTTGTACCTTGAGCTCACGGCCTTCTTCCGCTCGCTCCACCACGAGGCCGCGGCGACTTGGGTAGTGGCGGCGATGTAGAGGAGCAGCGGTTCACACAGTGCCGGGCGACGGGGATCGAGGCGCGGACAGAAGGCCTTCAAGCGGGTGAGGCCTCCCGAGCCTCGGTGTCAAGCAAGCGGTCGGTTTCTTGAGCGGCTGTGAGCGGCATTCGCGTTCGCGGCGAGACACGAAGCAGCTCAAAGCCGCGGGCACCCGGTCGACCTCTGGACCCCTTTGAGGTTCTTGGCCGGGCCCATCCTTGCGATCGCGAGATCTTCTCTGATTGGCCTCGATGCCTCGCTCGAGACGATGAAGCCTAAGAGCTTTCCTTTGGGGACCCGAAGCGCTTCTGCAGGTTGAGCTTTATGCGAAACCGTCGAAGGTTCGCGAAAGTCTCTTCTAGGTCGGCGATAAGGTCGTCGACCTTCCCGGTCTTTACGACAATATCGTCGACATACGCCTCAACGTTGCGGCCGATCGGTCATTGAAGCACGTTTGCATACATCGCTGGTATGTAGCGCGCGTTCTTGGCCGAAGGGCATTGTGACATAGCGAGCAGGCGAGCGGAGTGATGAAGGAAGTCGCGGTGGTCGGACTCCTTTAAGCGCAATCTGGTGGTAGCCCGAGTAGGCATCCGAGAAAGGAAAGAGACTCGCACCAGTGGTGGAGTCGATGACTTGGTCGATGCGAGGTAAGGGAATGGGTCCTGGGACATGCTTTGTTGAGACTCGTATAGTCAACACACATTCTCCATTGCCCGTTCTTCTTTTTACAAGTCTGAGGTTGGCTAGCCACTCGTGGTGGCGCACCTCTTTACAAACCCTGCCGCCAAGAGTTTGGCGATCTCCTCCCCTATAACCTGCGCCTTTCCTCGTCGAAGCAGCAAGGGCGTTGGGCGATCGGCTTTGAGCACAGTCGGACGCTCAAGGAGTGCTCGGCGACCTCCTTTGGAATGCCCGGCATGTCGGAGGACCTCCATGCGAAGACATCTTTGTTAGTGCGGAGGAAGTCGACGCGCGCTTCCTATTGGCGGGGGCGTGGCTCCGACCCGCACGGTCTTGGTCGGATCACGTGGATCGGCCGTGACCTCCTTCGTGTCCTCGGCGGATTTGAAGGATCCGCCCACGATTTCTTTGGATTGAGGGGCGGACTCGGCGCTTCCTCCCCGAGCTTGTTGAGTTCTGCAGAGGCAACGATCGCTGAGGCGAGCTCGCATGCCGCGCTCACGCTTGAAGGCAAGTTGGAAAGACGATGCCGCGATAATGACTCCATGCGGTCCGGCATCTTGACTGAGGTAGGCGTGGTGGGGATCGTCATGAACTTGGCGTATGGCCTCCCGAGGATGGCGTGGTAGGCGCCGGGAAATCCACGACCTCGGTGAGGGTCTCGGTGCGGAAGTTTCCGGCTCCCGAAGGTGACGGGCGGTCGACCGCCGGCGGATGGGCTTCTTGCCGGGATGACGCCATGGAAAGGTGCCTTGCTTGGCCGAGGCTTGAGCGCGGACCCCCATAGCGTCGAGCGTCTCAACGTAGAGGATGTTAAGGCCGCGCCGTCCATCGGCACCTTCGTGAGGCGCCGTTCCGACGACGGGTGACCACCGCCGGTACCTCCCACCGTGGACGCGATCGGTGATCGGTCCGATCAAAGGTGATCGGAACTCCGACCACGAAGATATTGGGGGCGCCCGGCGCGGCGGTGTGGACCTCATGATGAGCGAGCTTGAGCCGGCGCTTGTCGGCGTAGCAAGCCGATCCTCCGAAGATCATGAGGCGGCCGTCGGGCTCGGGAACTCGTCGCTCGCCTTCTTCTCCGCCGTTCGCGGGGCGCGCGCTTCTTTCCTTTGCTTCAGCGGCGTGGTGGGGACGCTAGAAAGATAGCGCCTCGACTTCGCAGCCCCGGTACTTGTGCTTGACGGAGAACCCATGGTTCGGGCATGGGCCGTCCATCAATTTCGAAGGCGGTGGTGCGCGACGGCGGTCGGCCGCTGCTGCTTTAGCGGTATGGTCGACCGTGGCGACCACTTGGGTCTCGCGGATCTGCTTCCGTCCGCCTCCGTTTGTCGAAGCGGTCGGAAGGAGACCAGTTTGACGCCGGGCTCTGCTGGGCCTTTCCTCCTTCGAAAATAGCCCCTCGGCCTCCTCGCCGGGGCGTGGTTGAGTGGCGATGTCGAGGAGCTCCTTGGTGGTCTGGGCTTGAGGCGGCCAGCCGCACCAAGGCCTTGCAGAGGTGCCGTAGATGAAGGCTCCCACGACATCGGCGTCGGAGATGTCGGGGAGCTCGTTACCTTTGGCGGAAAACCTCGGATGTAGTCCCGAGAGTCTCCCCGGCTCGCTGCTTGCAGCCTTCAGTCAGGAGTTACGAGGCGCTTATAAGTGCCACGGAAGTTCTGACGAAGAGATTCTTCAAGTCGGCCCGATTCACAGTTTTTGGAGGCGGTACTCGAGCCGGGCTCGGCCGAGTCCGCGAGGTAGATGGGGAGGTCTTGGATGATGAAGAGATCATCTGTCGCTCCCCCCAACGCGAGCCGGTAATCTTGAGCCGACACAGGTTGGTGGCCCCGTGTACTTGGCAATGTTGGTAGGCGCCGGAATCGGGCGAAATCCGCTGGCGGATCCCTTGGCAAAAAGCCCGTGGTCGGGACCATCGGGGCTCGGGCTGCGATGAGTGGCGCTCACCATCCGCAACACGTGAGTGGCGGCGTCCTCCGCCATCTTTCTTGGCGCCTCGAGGTGGCGCGGATGTCGTAGGCATTACCGAGGCGTTGGCGCACCGGGTGCGTGAGGCTGGGGTGGTTCATGGTGGGTGCGGTCTTGCGCGCCCACCGGCTTCCATGGCAGTGCAGGCCCGGTGGCGGAAGTAAGCGCCGGTGTGGTAGGGCCGGAGGCTGCATGTCTTTGCGACGCGCGCTCCACCACCCGAAGGTTACGGTAGGTAGCTCGGCCTCCGGGTTTCTGCGGGCTCGGAAGGCCTCGGGCGAAGATTGCGCGCGACCACGTTTTGGCTTGCGTGAGGAAAAAGCGGGGCGTCAATTCTACCCCAACTTGTGGTGCTCTTGGCGCCGCGCCCGTGCTGCGTCGCCCGGCACTGCGCGGGCTCGGGCTCGCCCCGCTCGGGTTGGCTCGAGCCGGTCGAGCTTCGACCTTCGCTCCTCCAGCTCTCAGCGTTGCCGTTGGAGCTCGGTAGCGAGCTGGCGCGTTCGACGCCTTCGCGGTATTCCCCCTCACGTGCCTCGGTCGCCGGACGGGGACCGTCGTAAGCCAGCGGTGGCTACGGCCGTCGGCCGTGCCCGCCACGTTGCACTCGCGAGAGTCTGCTGCTGGGCGGATACTCCGTGTCGGGCTGGGCCGTGGTTGGAAGAGTCTTCCAACCTTCGTGGACGGAGGTTGGCATGTAGCCACCATAGCTACAAGTCGTGGCGGTGCGGAGGTGACGGATCTCTGCGCGAGCCGGAGGGGCTTCGCCAAAGGAGGTATAGCGCTCCTCGAGTTCGGCTTTGGGGCCATGAGGCGCTCAAGCCGAGTGGGGCGGCTGCCGGAGATGGTGTCCAGGCTCCCAGCGCCGCCCTCCGGCGGCGGCGGGGATGGCGTGAGCTCTCCTCCGAGGTGACGGTGAAGCCGAGGGAGCCGGCGGATCAGCTTCCGAACACAGATCATGCCGTCGTTGGAGAAGAATGCCATCAAGGAGACGAATGGAATCGGAGATCTTTGCTGAAGACGCGAAGCCCCTACAGGCGCACTAACCGGCGTTTGGCCTTAAGCAAGTAAATTTGTAAGTCTAAGGGGCGCGTTCCGCTCCTCGAATGGTTAGACCACAGAGTCCAAGATGTATCTTGGTTCGGGCCAAGGTCCTACTCCGATTAGGCGTTGGTGTTGTATTCAGCAAGTGCGGATGATCGCACCGGGTTTTTTACAAGCGAGAGGTGGAGCCTCCACACTAGAATGATCTAAACTTAGCTCTCGAAGGAGAAAAAAAGAAGAAGAGGAAGAAGAGGAAAAAGCTCTCTTGTAGCTCTTACTCATGCCTGTTAGGAGGTTCTGCCTCCTTTTATTGATCTGAAGGCGGTGTTACATCGAGAATTGGCGAAGTGCCGGCGAGCTACTTCTAGGGCTTGATCTTGCCTCGCCGTCGTGCCAATCGTTCCTTGGCTGTCGCCGCTGCTTGAGCCTATCTTTGGGTCGGTGGTCTAGCTGGTCGAGCGGTTAGGTAATCCTCCGGGAAGTGGCGTGGCTGCTCTCGTGATCCATGTGGGTCTTGGCGTAGTCGCGTGTGACGTTAGGTTGCCTCGGGAGAGCGTGTCCTTGCACCGTGGTGGTGGTGATGGGACGGGAGGCGTGGCCAGCAGCTATCAAAGCTGTCTTGGGAAGGGACCACCGCCTCGCTCGATCACTTGAATGACCGTTCGTGGGGCACGTGGCCTTAGGTTGACACGGACTCGATCGCGCGCACGCCTGCCCTCGGCGGGGATTATCATGGTTCGGTCGGGCCGGGATCCGTCTGCTGCGGGGGTCGGGAACCTGCGCTGAGTCGGTCGCGGATCCGTCCCCGCTGCGAAGGTCGGGAACCTCTTTGAGTCGGTCGGGGATCCGTCCAGCTGCGGGGTCGGGAACCTCTGCCGAGTCGAGTCGGGACCGGTCGGGAATGGTCTCCTGAATGGTCTCGTAGGCATTTGGGTAGCAGGCGGGGCGGCCTGTTTAAGCCGGGGCGTATTCGAGGCCGCCTGCTTGCTGCTCTGGGCTTTGCTTGTTGCAATTGGGCCGTTGGTGCACCCCTGTTTTATGAGTATTCGTCATGATGTATAACAAACTGACATGTAAATATTTTTACATATTTGAAGTGCTTATGAACCAGGGGTTTCATAAAAATTATTTTATTCTACCTTAACTTTATTTGAATATATTTTATTGAAATGGCATTATTTATACCTTTATACATTCCTTTGAAATCCTAAAATTTTACATTACTCATCTTCAAACCATTTTTGCATATTCTGAATCTGTAGGATTTTACATCATTTTAGAAATTGGTTTCACTATTTTTGGAGCTATGGTTCAAAAGTTATTAACATTTAAATCTAGTCGGTTTTGGAAATTCATCAAAAATCCCTAAATACGCTTTCACTGCTTGGAAAGCAGACTTTTCGACACAAGCAATGGCGCATTCAAACGCACCCAACCCACTGACAGATGGGGTCCACCGGTCAGCGACAGAGGACAGGGGCTTCGGTTCTTGGCTCGCCGGCGGCGAACTATCCCCGGAGCGGCGGAATGGGTGGCACTACAAGCTTCAGCGCATCAAGGCGCACCTAGGGGTGGCACTATTTCGGCAAATGGCGGTCGGGAAGGTGGTCGCCACCGCGAGTCTTTGAGGTGCCATTGTCGAGTGGCGAGAGCTCATAATGGCCGATTTCCGCAATTGAGGGTGGGTGAGCATCGATGGGCGAAAGAACTCGGACTCACCTGGTGGTCAAGTCAGAGGAGGTCCGAGGAAGACTGCCACCGAGCGCCGGCCACGAAGACAAAGGGCGGCGGCGCGAGGTTGCTGCAGGCAAAAAGAAACCAAAAAGGAAGTTGATCAGTAACCCAGCAATGCTAATGAAGCTCTGGGTGGAATTGATTCGAAGGATTGGAGACGAAATGACCCAAATCGCCGAGTTCCCCCTTTTCGGTTCTTGCGGCAGAGTGGAATGAAAGCTTCACTGCGAGGCTCTCCACTCAGAAGAGAAGCAAAGAAGAGACAAGGAGGCTTGGTGCGACGCAAAGGGAAGGCTTACGGCTTAAGGAAAGCAATCGCGCTCGCAAATGGGTGCACGGCCTCAGTCGCTCGCCTCTGTGCTGCGCGACGAAATGGCGTGACCTATCCTCCAGCGCAGCGCGATGAAGGACGGTCAAGCACAGGTGAGAGTGAGCTGGTGCGCTATGTGGACGCCGGGCATTGCTTCAGACGACGGGGTGGTTGCGGCCGGACGGCGAAGGACAGGCGAAAGCATCAGCTCGCCTCGGCCGAGAGAGAAGAACAGAGGAGAAGAGCACTGCTTGTGACTGACGAGCGAGACTAGGGCCCACAGGCAGCGACTACGCACCTCCTCCTCAGCTCTCCAGTGCGACAAGTAGCTACAGACTTCGGGCCCACTTGTCAGCGAGAGGAGATGAAAATGCGACGAGACAGAAGAGAACTTGCCGGACTTTGCATTAATTCGAGTGTCATTCATAGCCAAAACTTTATGAAAATTTTTGACTAAAGTCTACTGGAAGTTTTTAGTCTCCTTTAAAATTTGAAAACAAAACTACCCTCTATAAAATTAATAAAGATTCCGACAATGTGCACTGCTCAGAATTTCCATTTTGGGTTTTCATTTATTCAAAGCTTCATTTGATAATATTTATTTTTGAAACTTTTTTTCAAGGTTCAGTTCCTTCTAAAAGTATTACCAGAAAATTTTCAAGTCAATAACTTGAACATTTATTTCATAAAAATTCTGACATTCAATTTTCCAAATTTTTGGAGTTTCTGTATTTGAATTTTTAGAAGGCTTAAATGAGCTTATTAATATGAAAATTTTATCAAAATAATATTTTACACTCAAGGAACTATGGTAATTTTCTTAGCTCCAGATAGGCTTCGACCATTTCTAGTAAATTCTGACCTTACTGTTTCTAGTCAAAAGAGTCATTATAAGATTTATTTATTCTTGTTCCTGCACATGTAAATTTTATTTGCTGGTTGCACTGAGTTACCAGCATAGATAAGGTCCCATGTTAAGTTTTTATAGTTTTTACTTTTGCCTTATTCCCTTTTCTCTTTACTTATTCTCTTTCAACCAATTTTCATACAATACAAAACTCCAAGAAAAATCCAATTAAAATGAATAACACCAAAAAACTCAAAAATATATATATTCCAATTTAATGTGTACACTTTCACTGTTTTGGAATTTTATGATGTTACAAGGTCTAATCTTCAGTAGCCGACACCAGAGAGCACAATTTGTTATTGCTTCCATGCTATTGTCGGTTGTTAGTTTTGTATGTCCAGTAAGTTTTCTTGATTTTGGTTCACTCATATATTTGTTGTTGTAAGATACTCAATTGATTAGGTTTCTTTACCTGTCAAGTATTGAAGATTTTCTATTTCAAATCAGTGGTAAGGTTATCACAAATTAATCTATGATCTTGTCCTAGTGGCGAGAAGGTCTTTTAACTAAGGCAACCCAATATCTAAGAACACATTTAAATTAACTCGAGCATTTGTTGCTAGTTGATAGCTTTCTGTTGCTGTTCATGGTTAGTTTCATACTTAGATATCTGGTTATGAGCCTTTATGCTTTGATGTTAGTCAATATCATGTTTCAGTATCTATGTGTGTGTATATATCTATGTGTGTAAATAGCTGAGTACAGCAAATAGAAATATGGCTTAAGGATAGGAATGCTCCCGGATGCATGGTCTGTGGCGTGCCTGGACATGTGGATCCAAGCGTGCTCGAGCGCGAGGTCTCGAGGAGTTTTTGGGCTCAGACACAAAGTTTCTTTCATCGTTCTTCTTACATTATTTTTTTATCATTGTCTTAATGTTTGCTTATAGGTTAGACGCGGCTCGAGCGCGTAGTCTCTGTTAGTGTTATGCCCTTGAGGCCATCATTTAGATGATTGTCACATGACTATGTTTATGAATAATAATATGATTATTGGTCCAATGAATGTATATCATTGTATTGATCAACAAGTATGTGACTTGCTTATGAAGCTCTTTACTTAATGATGTAATTCGATAAATATCTCTGATCGGATATCATCGTATAGGACAACGATGAATAGATCAGCACATGTAGTGATCGATGATCATGCTTCATAGATCATGGGATATGGAGATATCATCTATACATTGTGGACGCATGTTGAAGAACATGGGTTAGATAGACCCGCAATGGGACACTGCGAGAATGTTTCATTCTTATGTGTCATCAGTGTATCTCATACCTAGTAGATGTATGATCCTTAGACCTGAGATTGTCATATTCCCTACATGTGTAATAGTTTTCCTTGGGGCTATCAAACACTACTTCCTAACCGGATAGTTATAAAGGTAGCTTTCATGTTTACTATGAAACGTGCGGAGGAAATGCGATCAAGATGGAATTTGCCACTCCAATGAAACGGAGATATATGACAAGGCCACTCGTGTGATATGATTAAGGAAGTGCATGGCCATGCCGTGATTGAGGAGTCATTCACAACTTATTAATATATCACGGATACGAGAGATGGATTGAATCATCAAAGGATGACATGCTTCTCGCCTGAGATCAATCTTCATATACTTGGCAAAGGGATTATTACATGAGTACTTTTGATAGGTTACATCCGATTTGATCATAGTATGTTTGGGAGTTGGCATACTTTGCAAGAAGCCACTACCAACTATTGGATTGAAAAGGAGTTTACGAATCCATGTCCAAACGTATGTGAACCTGCAGGTCACACACTTAATGGTGGGGCGCATTAATTTGGATTAGATCCGTAATTAATGAACCTCGTGGGCTTAGCACGCTGATGGGCCCTAGTTTAGGTTTCATCTCGTGGCTATATAAGGAGGGAGGAGGAGGTGCATGGTGTGCTTTTCCACGGTTTAGGAGTGATTCACTCAAACCCTAGCATACTCCTCTCACTGCCTCGCCGAGCGACAGTGCTTGCACACGCACGCACGCGTTCCATCTCTGGGCGTGTGGACTCTGCGGTGACGCTGCTGCGGCTGCGGCGTGGGAGGACGATCCACGGCAAGGCGAGGACGATCCACTACATCGGCGCAACGATCGCGGCGGGGACGATCCACTTCATCGACGCGCGAAGGATTCCGCAATCGCGTCTAGTGGTAATCTTATCTATGATCCCTTCTTGCGAGTAGCTTTACGGTTTCGCGGTAGAATTTTTTTGTGCTAGCGTAGCATACGCGTTCCTCTTGATGGTATCGAGCCATCTCGTATAGTTTTGTGATCTAGATGTTGCACATATGATGTGTAAGGTTAGTAGATTGGATCTATTACATGTTCAGCCAGTTCATGTGATGAATTGGTGACGGCAGCCATCGATGAGATCGATCGGTTTAGGGTTTGAGGAAAGTGCAAACCGACTCAATCTTGATTTGGGTGAGTCCGTTCATGGTACGACGTTACCCTTACCGGTCGGGTTACCGCCATCAAGGTTTCTGAAACGTATCCATATGGGACCAAGCCAATCGATTGAGTTGGATTGGGTCAATCTGCTTGATCCATGGTAGCGCAAGCAGATTCAATATTGATTTGGGTGAGTACGTTCATGGTGCGACGTTACCTTTACGGTCGGGTTACCGCCATCGGGTTTCAAACGTATCCATATGGGACCAAGCCAATCATATTAGATCGGATTGGGTCAATCTGGTTGATCCGTGGAAATTTTGAGGCGTTTTCAATGTCGGAAGACATGCCTCTAAAAAATTTCAAGGGCGCCGCCGACCCGCCACGACCGCCAATGGACCGCCGCTAGGGCTCTGCCCCTCGGACCTGGAGTCGTGGGTTGCTTTTGTTTAACTTCGTTTTTGCAGGAATTATGTGAAATGGTATGGCCTATGTGTATGTGATGCATGTAATTTCCACATGGCTGCGTCTTGTGTCAAGCCATAAGGCTATTTAAATTGTACTGCGTGTCGACTTGTGATGCTTCAAACCCTCATGTAAAATTCATTATCAAAAGTTGTAAGGAGTTGCATCCATAATGATGAAGACGATGGTATCAAGCAAGATGGCTAGGTGAACAAATCAAGCAAGGTGGCTAGGTGAACAAACAAGCATGATGATGGAGATCTTAATGCTAAGGGCCATGCTATTTCACAGACTTATTTTGATTTTACGTGGATGTGTGTTTAATCCTTGCTATTTTCTTTATGCTCATTGCATGTGATGCCATGTTCATAGTAATCTTTGTTCATCCCTATAGTTAAAAATTTTAAATCAAATTGTCCATCCAATTGTTGCACCTATCAAGAATTTAGATCGTTATTGATATGATCGCCAAAGTAGTATATCAATGGCTATCTCAATAGATGATAAGGATGTGTTGGACACATCACGCATAACAATGGTAGATTTAATCAAGCTATCAAAACGGTTTTGGGCTTGAGGACATAAGTGGTTGGGATTTGATTTGATAATGAAGGAACCTATACAAGACAAGTGGTGTCTAGGAAAACACACATGAGGCAGGTTTCTTAATTGGCACCGTATACGGAAGTGCTCCCTCCCTCATGTGAGCCCTTGGGGCGAGTTGACTGGCCATGAGTCTAGTTGATGGAGGCATTCATTACTTGTTTTCATACTCAACAAACAAGAGTTACATATGATGTAATTAGCAAAGGTGTTGCTTACCTATGTCATTAAATTTCTAGCAAGTGATGCCAAAGCTCACTAGTGTTTGATGAATATGGATCTTGAATACTCACTATGTGTCTATAAAGGGACATAAAATAGAAGTGTCTTTAATTAAAAGTTTAATAAAAGTTTTACATAAACATAGTGCTTAGAATCTTTGCATGTTTTGTTGTAGTTCAATGGCACCTTCTCCTACTCCTGCTACACTGGTTTTGCTTTGAGATCAGTTTTGGAAAGGAAAAACTGAATGAAACTAATTTTGTTGATTGGTATCGCAACTTTGAGAATTGTTCTCAAGCATGAAAAGAAGGACTATGTTCTAGAGAATCCAATTCTGATGAACCAAATTAAAATGCTGCTCGCAATTTGAAGGTTGAATATGAAAAACATGTTAATGCTTCAGAGAGTCACTATCTCATGCTAGTCACCATGGACTCTGAGCTCCAAAAGCAATATGAGGACCAGGATGCTTACAATATGATTGTAGGCTTGAAGGGCATGTTTGGGAATCAAGCAAGAGCTGAGAGGTATGGTATCTCAAAGCTTTTATTTGCTTGTAAGCGGTGAAGGCGATCAGTCGATCCTCATGTGATCAAGATGATTGGTTACATTGGGAGATTGGAAAACTTGAGTTTCCCCTTAGCCTCGATTTGGCCACGATGTTATTCTCCGGTCTACGCCTCGAGCTTTGAGCCATTCATTATGAATTTTCATATGAATAGCATGGAGAAGAGCCTAACCGAGCTACATGGGATGCTCAAGGCTGCGAGAAAGCATTAAGAAAAACCCAATCATGTGATGATGGTTGAAAAATAACCGCTTTCAAAAGAGGAAGGCTAAGGTGGGGAACAGGAAAGAGCAAGGGCAAGGGCAAGGCTCAAGATGAGATCGCAAGCCTCAAAACTAAGCTTGAAGCATAAAGTTGGCTCTCAACACGATACCCAATGCTTCTATTGCAAGAAATCGGGGCATTGGAAACGGGCTCGAAAAGTACAGCGGTAAGAAGAATGGAAATGTGGTTTCCACTTGGTATTAATGTTATAGAAATTAATCTTGCTACTTCTTCACTCACTCATGGGTATATGATACGGTTCGGTTGCTCACATTTGCAATTCATTGCGGTGATAAAGAGTAGAGACTTGGCAAAAGGAGAAGTGGATCTTCGTGTGGGAATAAAGCAAGAGTTCTTGGTCTTGCTGTTGGCACATACCATTGCATTTGCCTTGAGATTAGTTTTAGAACTTAATAATTGTTATTTTGTTCCATCTTTGAGTAGAAACATTATTTCATCTTCTTGTTTGGAATATGAAGGTTATGATTTCAAAATAAAGAACTTTGTTTGTTCGATATTTTTGAATGATATGTATTATGGTCGTTGCCCCATGGTGGATGGGTTGTGCGTCGAACTCAAGAAAAACCTGTCTATAATATTAATGTAAAAGGCATCGGCCTAATGATTTGAACCCTACCTTTTGTGGCATTGTCGCTAGGTCATATAAATGAGAAGCGCATGAAGAAGCTCCATGGTGATGGACTTCTAACCTCATTTGATTTTGAATCATTTGATGTGAATCTTGTTTACTTGACAAGATGACAAAAGCCCTTTCACGTGTTTTAGTGAGAGAGCAAGTGAATTATTGGCCCTAGTACATACAGGATGTATGTGGACCAATGAGCTCATTGCTAGGGGTGGGTTTGATGCTTTGTAACTTTTATCGATGACTTGATAGATATGGATATATCTATTTAATGAGGCATAAGTCCAAACTTTTGAAAGGTTCAAAGAGTTTGAACGAAGTACAAAATCAACTTGGCAAAACAATAAAACACTTACGATCCGATCGTGGTGGCGAATACTTGAGCCAAGAGTTTGGTGATCATCTAAAGCAATGTGGAATCGTTCGCAACTTACTCGCCAGAACGCCTCAATGGAATGGCGTGTCCGAACGACGAATCGAACTTTATTAGATATGGTTCGGTCAATGATCACCAAACAGATCGCCATTATCCTACGGGGTTTCGCTCTAGAGACAATTGCGTTCACTTTGAATAGGGTCCCATCAAAATCCGTTGAGAAGACGCCATATGAGATATGGACCGAGAAGACCCATGTTGTCATTTCTCAAGATATGGGGATGTAAGGCTTATGTAAAACGTTTACAATCGGATAAACTCGCACCTAAATCGAAAAAATGCTTTTTGTGGGGTATCCTAAAGAAACAAAAGGATATTACTTTTACAAAAGAAACGAGAACAAAGTTTTTGTTGCTCGAAATGGTGTCTTTTTGGAGAAAGAGTTTCTTTCAAAAGAAATCAGTAGGAGTGATGTGTATCTTGATGAAATTCGAGAATCACATGAATATGTTCAAGCTACCATCGAACCTTCACAAGATGTACAAAGTGTTGTACAACTTTGTGGAAGAGACTCCAGCCCCACGTAGGTCGGAGAGGCCACGTCATGTACCTATAAGATATGGGAGTGACATATTATTGTTGGACAATGATGAGCCCACGACTTATGAAGAAGCAATGATGGACCCAGACTCGAAAAATGGCTTGAAGCCATGAGATCCAAATTCAATCCATGCATGACAATCAAGTTTGGAACTTGGTCGACTCTCTGATGGTGTAAAACCATTGAGTGCAAATGGATTTTAAGAAAAGATAGACGTAGATGGAAATGTTCAGATCTATAAGGCACGGTTGGTGGCAAAGGGTTTCAAACAAGTTCAAGGAGTTGATTATGATGAAACTTTCTCACCGGTAGCCATGCTCAAGTCATCAGGATCATTTTAGCTATTCTTGCATATTTTGATTATGAAATATGGCGGATGGATGTCAAAACAGCATTCCTTAATGGGAATCTCTCGAGGATGTATACATGATACAACTTTGAAGGTTTTGTTGATCCTAAATATGCTAAAAGGGTATGCAAGCTTCAAAGATCCATTTATGGGTTAAAGCAAGCATCTCGGAGTTGGAACATTCGTTTTGATGAAGTAGTCAAAGGTTTTGACTTTATCAAAATGAAGAAGAGCCTTGTGTTTACAAGAAGGCTAGTGGGAGCGCACTTGTATTTACGATTTTGTATGTGGGTGACATATTATTGATCGGGAATGACATTCCTATGCTTGAAGATGTTAAGACTTCATTGAAAAGGTGTTTCTCAATGAAGGACTTGGGAGAAGCATGCTATATCTTGGGCATAAAAATCTATAGAGATAGATCAAAAGGTTAATTGGATTAAGTCGGAAGCGTACATTGACAAGATATTGAAAAGGTTCAATATGCATGAATCCAAGAGAGGTTTCATGCCAATGTCACATGGCATCGATCTCTCGCAAGAATCGGTGTCCTTCGACATCGATGGCGAGATAGGATGAGCAAGATTCCATATGCTTCACTATTGGGTCTATTATGTATGTCATGATCTGTACACGCCCGGATGTCTCATATGCTCTAAGTGTCACGGCGGATACCAAGCGGATCTGGTGATGATCATTGGATAGCCGTAAAAATATCTGAAGTACTTGAGAAGAACTAAGGGTATGTTCCTTGTTTTTGGAGGTAAGGAAGATCTGGTTGCAACGGGTTACACCGATGCAAGCTTCCAAACTGACAAAGATGATTTCCGATCGCAATCCGGGTTTGTGTTTACACTTAATGGAGGAGCGATGGTGGAAGAGTTCCAAGCAAAACACGGTGGCGACTCTCGACGAAGCGGAGTACATTGCGGCTTCGGAGGCCGCAAAGGAAGCTGTGTGGATTAAGAAGTTTATCACAGAGCTTGGTGTGGTCGCTAGTGCCTCTAGTCCAATGGACATCTATTGTGATAATAGTGGTGCCATTGCACAAGCTAAAGAGCCTAGATCACATCAGAAGTCTAAACACATACTCCGTCGCTTTCACCTTATTCGCGAGATTGTGGATAGAGGTGACGTGAGAATATCCAAAGTACATACGGAAGCCAATGTAGCCGATCCGTTGACAAAGCCACTGCCACAGCCTAAGCATGAGGCGCACACAAGGTCTATTGGTATTAGATACTTAATTGATTGACTCAAGTGCAAGTGGGAGATTGTTAGTGTTATGCCCTTGAGGCAATCATTTAGATGATTGTAACATGACTATGTTTATGAATAATAATATGATTATTGGTCCAATGAATGTATATCATTGTATTGATCAACAAGTATGTGACTTGCTTATGAAGCTCTTTACTTAATGATGTAATTCGATAAATATCTCTGATCGGATATCATCGTATAGGACAACGATGAATAGATCAGCACATGTAGTGATCGATGATCATGCTTCATAGATCATGGGATATGGAGATATCATCTATACATTGTGGACGCATGTTGAAGAACATGGGTTAGATAGACCCGCAATGGGACAACTGCGAGAATGTTTCATTCTTATGTATCATCGATGTATCTCATACCTAGTAGATGTATGATCCTTAGACACGAGATTGTCATATTCCCTACATGTGTAATAGTTTTCCTTGGGGCTATCAAACACTACTTCCTAACGGATAGTTATAAAGGTAGCTTTCATGTTTACTATGAAACGTGCGAGAGGGAAGTAAGCAATCAAGATGGAATTTGCCACTCCAATGAAACGGAGATATATGACAAGGCCACTCGTGTGATATGATTAAGGAAGTGCATGGCCATGCCGTGATTGAGAGTCAATCACAACTTATTAATATATCACGGATACGAGAGATGGATTGAATCATCAAAGGATGACATGCTTCTCGCCTTGAGATCAATCTTCATATACTTGGCAAAGGGATTATTACATGAGTACTTTTGATAGGTTCTGTCGATTTGATCATAGTATGTTTGGGAGTTGGCATACTTTGCAAGAAGCCACTACCAACTATTGGATTGAAAAGGAGTTTACGAATCCATGTCCAAGCGTATGTGAACCTGCAGGTCACACACTTAATGGTGGGGCGCATTAATTTGGATTGGATCCGTAATTAATGAACCTCGTGGGCTTAGCACGATGATGGGCCCTAGTTTAGGTTTCATCTCGTGGCTATATAAGGAGGGAGGAGGGAGGGTGCAGGTGTGCTTTTCACGGTTTAGGAGTGATTCACTCAAACCCTAGCATCTCCTCTCGCTGCCCTCGCCGAGCGACAGTGCTTGCACACGGCGCACGCGCGTTCCATCTCTGGCGTGTGGACTACTGCGGTGACGCTGCTGCGACTGCGGCGTGGGAGGACGATCCACGGCAAGGCGAGGACGATCCACTACATCGACGCAACGACTGCGGCGAGGACGATCCACTTCATCGACGCGCGAAGGATTCCGCAATTGCGCGTCTAGTGGTAATCTTATCTATGATCCCCTTCTTGCGAGTAGCTTTCTGGTTTCGCGATAGAATTTTTTTTTGTGCTAGCGTAGCATACCGCGTTCCTCTTAAGTCTCGAGGGGTTTTGAGTGCCCGGACACTCAATTTCTTATCGTTGTTCTTCTTCTTTTATCATTAGATAGATATTTCTAAAATGGAGTGGCAAAAAAGAGCGAAGCAATTTAATCTCTTTCCTTATTCTAAAGAATAAAGAAACCCTTTTTGAACCATAACCTATCAATTTATATATATATAAAAAAAAACTTTAGTCTTCCCATCAACAGGTTTGAAAATGCACTACAACTGCGTTAGAATAGGCCGATCTATTAGGAATTCGATGACAACTCTATTCCTTCTTGCTACGTGAGGTCATAAATCCAGAAGGCGAGTGCCACTCTGCCTGAGTTGTAAATTTGTACATTACCATTTGGGTTAATTTGTGAACCTTGTGCTGTGGATTTGTGAATTGAAGTTATGCATTCAATTGGTTAATATATATGAATTGATTTCTGAAATGGATGTGTTGTACGTGGTGTAATATGTAATCTGAGTTGATGTCTGAAATGGATGTGATCATATGCTTGTGATGTAATATCTGTCTGTTTCAAAGGGAATGGTTAGCATTTCATGAGGCTAGCCAATAAATAGAAAAGGCATCATCAATACAAAATAATATCATTGACAGTTTTTTTATAAAAATACGTATGTGATACTATAATATCATAGACGACTCCAAAAAAGAACATGTTAGAAGTAATCTTATAATTAGTTAGGAGTTTTGGTAAGAGTCTGTTTAGGACAAGGAGTCCGATTAGGATAAGGAAGTGGAATCCTATTCCGTTTATGAGGGATAGTTTTGTGTACAAATTCAAGGGTAGACCTGAGTTTTGTAAGTGAACAGAGCAAGAAGTAATAAAAGAGAAAATTATCCCAAAGTTTTTTACGTTCTGTTCCAACAATTGGTATCAGAACAGGGAAGATCCAATATATTGGCAACGCAGGATCCGAGATGGAGTTGGAGTCCAAGGCTAAGCACTTCAGGTTTCTCGTCGAGGTCGTCGAGAAGAAACAAGTCGCGTCGTGCGGCTGCAGGAGCAGAAGCACATTTACCACGCGCATGTGGAGAAGCGCTCAGCAGGAGTCGTCGCCAGGGTTCACAAAAAACCGACGCAAACCGCTCAAAAACCGCGGTTTTTCAACGTACCGCTGCGGTTCGATATCCAAAGCAGCTCGGTAAACTATTTTAATTACTCTGCGTGTCGCGTGTGGTAAAAAAAAGGAGACGTAAGGAGCAGCTCCCCGTGGACGGCAGCAAGAAAAGTCAGTTCTCTTTGCAAAGCAATAATTCCTCCTACCGTGAAGTTCTGAGCAGCGTAACATAGGAGATGGCAAAGCAGCCGTTCCAGGAAAACCGCAGGAAAAGATGACAGCATCTTCTAACAATAGTACAAGAGCTTCATTATCATGAGCGAGAAGGCGAAGGCTCTGAGTGGGTCTATATCCCTTCAATACACTCTCCTAACTATTGAGAATTATCTGATATGTGCAATGAAGATGAAGGCAATCTTGTGCGCCTAGGGTGTCTAGGGTGAAGTCGATCTAAATGGGAAGGCTGAGGAAGATGACAGGATAGATCAGGTAGCACTTGCTGCGATCTATCAGTCAGTACCAGATTCGATGATGCACCAGCTCATCAGGAAGGAGACAACACGTGAAGCATGGCTAACGCTTCAAAAGATGCACGTGGAAGTTGACCGCGTGAAGGAGGTGCGACTACAAAATGTACGGAACGAGTTTGAGAATCTTCAGACAAGATGGAGGAATCAGTGGCAGTGAAGAAGTAACTGCTAGAAAAGTTCGTGCCTATCATCACCGCGTGAAGGAGGTGCGACTACAAAATCTACGGAACGAGTTTGAGAATCTTCAGATGAGAGAAACCCAGTCGATGGACGAGTTCGCCGGTAAGCTTACCCAGTCGATGGACGAGTTCGCCGGTAAGCTTACTTCATTATACAACCAGATTACTTCTCTCAGCGACAAGATGGAGGAATCTGTGACAGTAAAGAAGTAACTGCGCGTACTACTAGAAAAATTCATGCCTATCATCACCACGCTCATGTACTCCCCTGATTTGGAGAACATGAAAATTGAGGAGATCACCAGCTCACTCAAGACGCATGAGGAGTTACTAAAAAGGTATCAGTCCCATAAAGAGCAGGGGTATCAGTCCCGTAACAATCAAGTGTCGCTGTTAAAGAGAGATGCAAGAGGCGATGGCAAGTAGTTCCATAAGGAACCATGGACCAGGGACAATCATGGCTCATCAAGTAACCGTGGGTGTGGACGTGATGATTTCGGTAGCCAAGGAGGCAGAGGTGGCCGAGAAGACAAAGCCGAACAAGACGGTGATAACAGACCACGAGATAAGTCACATATCAAATATTTTAAATGTGAAAAATATGGTCACTACCCGTCGAAGTGTCACAGTCACATAAAGTGCTTCAACCGTAACTAGTATAGACACTTCGCTTTGCCGAAACAAGAAGAAGAATTAGGAGGTAAACCTCACCCGAGCCGGTGAAGACGACGAACCGACTCTACTTCTCTCATTGTGCAAAGAAGAGGAGCCGAACATACTGATGTTGAATGAAGAGAATATAGTTCCTAAACTATGCATGGAGGGAGATAGCCGAATCACAGTGATTTCTAGTACTTGGATAATGGAGCAAGCAATCACATGACTAGAGATCGCTCCGTGTTTTATGAACTTGATGAGAAAATTTCAGAAAAAGTCAAGTTTGACGATAGCTCCACAGTGCAGATAAGAGGTAAAGGAACGATGCTGGTACAATGTAAGAACGGCGATTAGAAGTTGTTCTCTGAAATTTATTATATATTGAGTTTGTGTAACAACATACTCAGTCTCGGGCAATTTGCAGAAGAAGGATGCAAGATAGAGCTCCAGGCAGAGTTCTTGTGTGTTTATGACAAGAACAAAGATCTGTTGATAAAGGTCATGAGATCCTAAACCGGTTGTACAAAATTTCTCTGAAAATTTGTAAGCTGGTTTGTCATGAGGCTAGTTTGAAAGAATAAATTTTAGAGGAGGTAGAAGCTCGTCAATATATGTTGCAGAAGGTGATGGACTCTCGAGTGGCGGAGCTGCAGCAAAGAAAAGAAATCTAGAGGCTCCTGGCGGCGGCGCAACAGAAGAGACGAAAAAGACGCCCAAGCGGCGTGGCGAGCCGAAGTCCTTCCAAGCGCACGCACGGCAGCAAGCGTCACGTGGCTGTCGAAGCAAGGCCTTGTGAGGCTACAGCTGCAGGGAGGGTCTCGTGGTGCATAGCAGAAGAACGTGCACAGTAGCCATCTAGGAGACAGAGCAAGCAAGCAGTGGCAGTTTTAGCGCATGCACAGGGAGGACACCGTGGGCAGTGTGCACACGAGCAAACAGCTAGAAGCTCCAGCATGCAGTGCGCATGCAAAGAAAAGAATAGGAGAGAAGAAAGAGCAGTTCGGTAGCGGAGCAAGGAGATGAGAAAGAGAGGAAAATCCAAGAAAATTTTGGAAGATTCGGTAGAGTTATGTTAGAAATTAAATGTTACAAGATTAGGGGGGAAATATTAGAAGTAATCTTGTAATTAGTTAGGAGTTTTGGTAAGAGTCTGTTTAGGACAAGGAGTCCGATTAGGATAAGGAAGTGGAATCCTATTCCGTTTATAAGGGCTGTAGTTTTGGGTATAAATTCCTGAGTTTTGTAAGTGAATAGAGCAAGAAGTAATAAAAGAGAAAATTGTCTCAAAGTTTTTGACGTTCTGTTCCAACAGAACTGCCACATCAGAGATGGTTCTTCTTTGAAACCGTTGTGATAGATAGCACATTACAGACAGTTCCAAAGAAGAACCATCTGTGATAGAGGTCACATCACAAACGGTTCTTATTTGAAACCATCTGTGATAAAGAGGATATCACAGACGGATCCAAAGAAAAATCGTTTATGGTAACTATAACATCATAGACGGTTTCTACTAAGAACTGTCTGTGATGTGATTTTCATAGATAGTTCAGAAACCGTCTGTGATATGCCGTTATTATCACTGATATATAGTTACCAAATGGTTTATAAATCTATCTATGATGGCGTTTTTAAATGGTCCGTGATATAATTTTCTGTATTAGTGATTGCGCCGTGTACATGCAGACGCGGTGGTCAGGTCCGGCAACATCGGTGAAGCAGTAGCCGTCGGAGTAGCCCTCGCCTCTATAGGCGTCGATGCAGGCACTGTTGCTGTCGCAGTCGCCCTCGAGCGTCCTGCTGCGTCTATCGACGGCGAAGCATTTGCCGTCGCCGGCTTCACCACCTGCGTGCAGTGTAATCGATCGATCAATCAATGTATGAAAAATGAACAAGACAACAGCTAGCGTATACCATTCACTTGATCAAGTATTAGATTGTCATGCATACCGGTTACTTTCTCCGTCCAAACTTACGAGACTTATTTTATAAATAGTTTTATTCATACATATAAGGTTTGTATGTAAATTTAATAAGATCTTTTCTTCTATACCCCTATTTATTTTATCTCAACCATATGCATTTTTATTTATTACCACCTATACAAAGTATTATCTCTCATGTCCCAAGACAATTACGTGAGGGTATCTAAGTTATTTTTTCTTATACCTTTTTCAATTTTAACGTAACTTTAATCCATGCTCAAAGTGATAATACGTCTTATATTTTTAGACGAAGAGAGTAGTAAATTTTTGTTTTTAATGAACCCATCGAAGGTCAAGAGAAACAAGATCAAGGTTGCTGCTGCGATCAAGGTTTCAAATTTCGGTTTCAGAATAAATTTCGCCCCGGGCCGGATAACGAAATTTCGGAATTATTTCGCACAAAATTTGAATTTGAAAATTCAAATCCGGTCCAATCCGGAAAAAAAAACGAAATTCGGCGAAAAAACCCGAAATTTCGGGCGAAATTTCTGAAATTTTGGATTTTTTGCACTGGCTGAAAAGTGGTCTAAACATTATCTAAAAATTTTGAAATTGTTTTTGGAGGTTCCTGACACAATGCTGATGTTCTCACAAAAATTTCAGCTGATTATCACATCTGAGAAATTTTTGGAAATTTGGAGAGTGGTACTGTCCTGATAAAACACTGACCGACAAGTTTGATCGGAATGGAAAATGGTACAAATCAAGTTATGAACTGTTGAAATTGTTTGTGCATGGTTATGATCCATAAATAATATTCTCATAAAAATTTCAGCTAATTATCACATGTGAGAAATTTTTAAAAATTCGGAGAGTGGCGCTGTCCTAATAGAACACTGATCGACAAGTTTGATCCGAATGGAAAATGATACAAATGAAGTTAGAAACTGTTGAATTTTTTTTTGCATGGTTATGATGTATTGATAATGCTCTCATAAAATTTTCAGATTATGATAAAACTGTATGAAGTTTTAAAAATTCGAACAGTACTACTGTCATGTTAAAAGGCTTACCGGCAAACTTGAACAAAATGAAAAATTATGTAAACTATAAAATGTTTTGAAAATTTTAAAGAATGGTGATGAGGAAGTTATTAATATCCCATAAAAATTGTGATTCATGATCACACTCCAGTGAATTTATAAAATTCTTACAAGGCACAGTACCATTTATGTTCTTTTCTTTTTTATTTTTGAAATATAATATAACAAACGAAGTTCAATGCTTACATAGATTTGATTGACCAAACAAACAAATTTGAAATTTTTAAAAAAAATTATATAATGTTACTGAGTCAATTATGAATCTTTCAAAAAAAATTAGATCATAATCACACTCAAGAAAATTTATAACATTCTGACAATATAACTGTCCTAATTATGTTCATTCTGTTTTTGATTTTTCAAAGATAACAAATGAAGTTAAATTATTTTGAAATTTTTTATGTATGATGAAAATCTACTAATGATAGTACCATAAAAGTTTTAGATTATTTTCATGCTTGTAAAATTTTATAAAAATCTGACAGTGTTTCTGCCAAAATTTTAAAATGTTTAAAAAATTAGGTTTTTCAACAAATTTTCATAGGAGATGACTTTCCTAAGGGTTATTGGACCAAATCCGGCCCTAAAACTTTCAAAACCGGCCCAAAAACACGAAATTTCGCCCAAAAAAACGAAATTTTGGATTTTTACTGTAGCAATTTCAAAAAATTTTAAATTTTTTTCTGGCCGGTACTTGAGATTTCGGGGTGGTCCGAAATCCAAAATTTTGCCAAAATTTCGCCGAAATTTTGAACCTTGGCTGCGATCTTGCACTGCAACTCCATGGCTGAATTGAGCCGAGCTAAACTGGTTTTGTTGGGCAAAGAAGGATCCTAATGCCCATGCATTTATATATACAACTAGGAATGCCTCCGCGGCGTGTGTAATATCCCGAAAAATTCAAAAATATAAAAAATGAAAAGTTTGAGATTTAAAAATGAAATTGAATAAAAACATTTCAATTGGAATCAATATTTTGAATTTAAACAATATCTTTTCTTCTTTTCTTGCATTCTAATCTTCAGAAAAAAACATTTCCTTTATTAAAACTATTTCTTCCAAAACAAACAAAATATAAAAATGAATTTGAGATGTGATCTTTAATTTGAATTTTAATTTCCTAAGTTTCTGAAGTATTGGTTCTTCTTGAGTTTTACTCTAAAAGAAAAGTAATATATATCGAAATGGTAAAATGGTAAAAGTAAAAAGGTAAAAACATAAAATCAACAAAAATTTACAAAACTCATACTAAAATATCATAGCACTGCAGAACCCTAATTATGTCAGATGAGATATTCTGAATCATTAAAATAAAAGAAAATACATGATAATCATGAAATAGATATCAGTCAAAGAGAATGTCAGGTTTTTGACAAAATATTTAAAACGTATCTGAAGCCAATATTTTTATCATGCTGACATCAACTCTACCCTTACCACTGGTAAAATTATCCGAAATTAAAAGTTATATTTGAACCCTTTAAAAATTCAAAAACAGAAATAAACCAATTCTGGAAATAGGAGTGTCAGAATTAATAAAATTAAAATATACAATATAAAAATATGAAAATTTTACATAAAGTATTTAATGCCATTTAAGATTCTCATAAAATTTTTCATAAAATAATAAACTCATTTTGATCTTAAATTAAATAAAAATCAGAATCAACAGAAAATGATAGTTATGCATTGTTAGATTTTTATAAATATTTTTATCAATAATTTTTATATTAAAATTTTACTGGAATCTTATCTATGTCTTACCGACCTATGGAAAAAGTTTCACAAAATTATGAATCGGTTAACAGCCTGATCTATTGTATTTATCCCGTGCTGTCCAGAGAATTCGGCAAAGCAGTCTGTCTCTAGTCTCTGCCGTGTGGGCCCAACCAGCCAGCTGCCCCTACCGACTTCTTCCTCTCCCACTACCAACCGTGCCCCACCTATCAGCCAGCTCAACCAGACTCTCATTTCTTCTCCACCTTTCTGCTCTCTTCGCCCTCTCTCGCTCTCGCGCGCAGAAGCAAAGCCAGCACCGCCTTTAGCTCTTTTGTCTCCGTCTCGCCGCAATTCGTCGCCCGAGGCACTACTATAGCTCTGCCGACCTGCTGCCACGACGGGATTTTGCGCTGTTAGATGGCTGAAAAGTCCCAATTCATCGCCGCAATGCCATTCCCGTGTTCAGACACTGTTAAACCGACTTGCTTCGGCCATATAAGCACCTACGAAGCTCATCATCAATTCCATACCGTACCTCTTCACCCTTAACTCCTCGCTGCCTCTGCTCCTCACAAAACTGAAGGCTTCCATCGCCATTGCCAAAAGCTCACCAGAAAAGGGGGAAATCTTAATTAGCTAGCCTCTGCGAACCGTAGTCCAATTAACCCGACCCGAAGCCTCTCCATGGTATTTAGAGTTCATCTCCACCTTCAATTGAAGCTCATCCTCTCCGGTGAACCGCCGCACCCAGCTCCTCCTTCCACCACCACTCCCGCACGGTGAGAGCTCACTCTGGTATCTCTTCTTCATGTTCGAACCCAAAAATGAGACCACTAGGTCCTACTGATACTCATCCAAGCCTTGCTTCTCACTAAATCATCACAAAATCGAGCTCCCTGACGCCGGCCATGGCCGCCTCCGCCCCTCCATGGTGGCGCGCCAACTCCGGCCAACTCCGGCCGAATAAACACCACTCCCGTGTGCGCATGGACAAGCTGATGCTCACGGCGGAGCCGATTCGCCCCCTCTGGCTAAGCCTTGCCGCCAGCGAACCCCGTTTGACCCTGCCCTGCTTTGGCCCTCTGCCAAGTGGGTCCTCGCTATCAGTCGCTCACACGCATGTGTCTCGCTGTCTTCTCGACCCCACCGTGCAGCCACTGAGTCGCTCCCACTCTACCGTGTGGGCTAGCCCAGCAGTGCTGCTCCTCGGGCCCGCGCGTCAGTTGCTCATATGTGAAGCCAGCCACTGCCATCCGGGGCCTGACTGTCAGTGCTTCAGCCCAGCGCAAGCCCAAAAAGGAAAGCACACTTTGAACGCAAAAGCGTAATTTCCATTTTCGGTAAATTTCTGAACTTTCAGTATTTTCAAACACTAGAACATTCATTTGCTTATAACTTTTGCATTTCAGCTCCAAATGAAATGAAGTAAATTTATAAATTCATAATAAATCATGTAGATTCAGAATATTCAAAAATATTTTGAAATGAAAGGGATCAAAAATATGTCGTATATAGAATTTTTGCAAATAAGCTCCAAATTGAATGAAACAAATTTTGCTAAAATCCTTAGAATCTCAGGAACCTAATGATGCAAAAATAATTAGGGTTCACCATAGGAAATTTTTGAGTTATTACATGTAGTAAGTAAATAGTTCAATATTAATCCCATTTAACTTTAGGGTTTGAATTGAAACTTTAAATAATTAGAATATGGATCAAATGAACTCAAATTATGGTAAAATTAGTTTTGTATCACTCCTGATGTTATAAGGATCCCAAATATACAAAAAAATATTTCATATTAATGCAATGTTAGAATAAGTCCATATCAAGCCTTGCTGATCTTTTATATGAAACACATCTCGGATAAAAGCAAAATACTGTGAAACCAACTTTAAACACTCTTAGTGATGTCCTATGCTAATGCCAGAAAAATGAAAGAATAATCATGTAAGGATCAATCGCAAACTAAGAACTAAAATTGAACCTGTCGCATAAAAGTTAGAAACGCTTAAGCCTTTTCAGTAACCTGTAAAACATCTCGTCTTAATGCAAATTTTATGAAGATAAGTTTAGAAATAATATTTAGGATATATACTACCATAATCTAGAAAAATATTCTTGTTACAACTTGCTTTGCATCTGAATCCTGCTAACCCAATACCCTTAAGTGATATGGTCATCGTAACCCTTAATATCATATAAGCTTTTTCAACAATGAATATAATGTCTCGTCTAAACACTAAAATGTATGAAATCAGATTAAAAATGTTCTTCAAAGTATAGACTATCCTATTCTGAAGAAATAATCTTATTTCATCATGTTTTGCATATAAATCCTATTAGCCAAATAACCTTAAGTGATATGATTTCTGAACTTCATATTGTGAATAAACGAACTCAGAAACAATGAAGAAATATGTAAATAAGATATTTGTATCACCAGAATCTTCTCAAAAACCATAAATAAATCTAGTAACCTAGCTCAATAGATCTAACCTATTGAAAGTCACTTCTTATGCAAAATCACTTAAGGAATTAAGTGCAATTCGCATAACCCTTTAATTTGTGTTTTACTTCTATTAATCTAAATAATTCTAGCATCTATAATTCGAAGTTATAAATGCAAGAATTCATAATTTTAGTCTCTTGAGTTCGTAATTCAAGAATAGATAATCTATAAAAGAAATCATACTTTGTTATCATAAAAACCTTAACTTTTGAATGCCTATTTATTTGGAAAACAATATGTGGAATCATGCAACTTAAACCCTAAAATATTCTTGTTTTCTGCAGTGAATCTTTATTTGGTTTTCTGTCTGTTTCCTTTTTGCCCTTATTAAAGTTGGGTATTTGCTATACTTCCGATTGAACAACGTGTAGAATCCGATGTCACTACCTCCGTCATTGCCTCCGTCAGCCGTGGCTTCGTCTTCATCGTAAGCAATAAATAAGCAAGGTAAGCACCCCTTTTGATCATATGGATCCCAGTTTTATAAATGTTTTCATTAAATATTTTACTGCATACGCTACCTTTATTAAAGTTTGCTATGTTGTGGATATTGGTAGTTGTACCTAAAGTTTCATAGAACTTCCTTAATAAGTATGAATTTGTGATCCTTGATAACCCTAGAATAATATAGACAGTACTTGATGTCAATATGGGTTACTCACACTTAGAGTCATGCTTAGCCATGCTTAAAGAAATATATGACTTTGATATGATTAAAAATGTCGGATATGACATTTAATGGGTATGACCTTTCTTTATGGTTGGTATTTTGATCAAAAATGAAAATAAAACTATGGTTTTGATGCGGGCAATTATTGGCAATAGCCGGGTATACAAAGGACTTGTACGTAGTATAGGGGGAAACTATTGCCCGTGTCGAATTAAGGACCGAACTATGAGTTATTTTCAGGCCAAGAATTATCATACAACCACAAGTGCTGGTATGGAACAGCCTTAAACCAATTAAGTTATCTAGTTTAACTTTGCACATTGGTAGGCTGGAGTAGTACGAGCTTCTTCAGTGACTGGTTGCTCGGAGGGGCGTCCACACCGAGGTGTTGGGAGTCACGTTTGCTGATACAATGGTGTACACCGTACTATGGAGGGTTCCATCATTTCTATGCTCTGAGTTCTTCTGCCATAGTATGGGTTTAACGTCCCAGGCTAGTGCAAAGTTAACCTAGGTAATGTAAAGGTTTCCGTCATGAACATTCTGACCACTACGCCAAAGGTGCGTGAAATATGCGGCAAAATAAAAAGGTCATGACTTGTGGGTAAAGTTGTATACCTCTGCAGAGTGTAAAACTAATCGATTAGCCGTACTCGCGGTTATGAGAACTTGGTAAAGTCATCACATAGTTAGATATTTTTATTTTCATAAAAACTGGTTTCTACCGTGTGTCGGTGATTTCTACCATGTGTTGGTGGAAAATGGTCCGTGGATATGGTCATGATACCCAGGTTTGTGATTTTACTTATTCGTACTTACATATTGTTGTTTTATTTATTAAATCAGCTTTTACTTAAAATTTCGTTTGCAATCTACTATTTTGTATTTACATTTCAAATTGGCTTTATGCAAATTAACCATAGTAGCCTTTCCTTTGAAATGGCCTGCATATATTATAGGATTTGCAAAAGTCTTGCGGAGTACGAAAGTACTCACCCTTGCTTAATTGTTGTTTTTAGGTGAAGAATCAGATTAGCCCGATGAAACATATTTGTCGCAGGATTCGGGATATTGACGATGAGTTTCTAAGGATTATGCCTTGTCAGTTGCCTGAGGGTTGGATGGGCACACTACAAGACTTTGCTTCTTTCGCTGTTAAATACTCTGAGATGTAAGATTACTTTGTAAATTAGCTTCCGCTTTAATAATATGATGTATAGTTGTGATTTCAATTGTTGTAAATGTGCATACTAGCTACTGATCATGGGACTAGTACTGTATGCACATGAGATTTCTATTTTTGCATTTATGTGAAAATGGGGGTGATGAGGACATCACTTCTATGGATATAGCCACACCTGCAAATCCATCACCTACGCATCAATCGGTCCCCGTTGCTGTAATACATGGACCGATTACTCGAGCTCGCGCACGTCAACTCAATTACCGGTGAATTCGTTCCTCGGGCTTCATACGAATATTTTAATGGATGGAATGCTATTTAATTCTTGTGATGATGTCCTTTGCCTCAGGAACTTGGGTGAGGAACCAACCAAGATGAAGGATAGAAGAGAAGTGCACGAGTTCGGTTCAGATTCGACTCCAGGACAGGGCTGACTTGTTTCGGCCGCCACGGCTACATCCGGACTCCGTTTTGGGCGTTCTTGTACTTCACTGAAAGCTTATCAAGTCTACTTTCCAATGGATCTGGAATCACATCCAAACACCTTCTGAGTTGACAGGAATCGTTCAATCAAGCAGCGTCACTTTTTCAGTCCAAGTCAAAAGTGGGCCTTTGGCCTTGTAACAAGGAAAGCCCACTTAAGGCTGCACCCTAGGGTTCCTAGACGCCTCTCCACAATAAAAACAGCCAGCCGCTGCCATTAGATGGTGGGGTTTTTTTTTTAGATCAAAGATAGCAGTTGCTACTTCTTGTAATCGCGCGTGTTGGCTAAACCGCCCGAATTACTTGTCATCGAAACCCTCTTTTGTGATTCGAATGAACTCGTGGTTTCAATTATAATTTCAGTGCTTGTTCATCTTGTTCTTGCGTGTTCTTGATTGCTTGCAGGGACAAAGGCCTTCGTGGTCAGGTTGATCGTGCACCAGCAAGATCAATAACAACTTCGGAAGTCGGTGTAACGATTGCTAAGGCGCGTAGTCGGATCGCCAACGTCTTCTTCCACCCAATCGAATCTATCCCTCTCTCATCGAAAGGTCGGGACCTATCCTCCTATCACGTGGTATCAGAGCTCAAGGTTGATCGGTGAGAGATTTTTTTTCCCCATCCATTATTTTACCTACAGTCCAGAAAACCATAAAAAAAACAAATAGGCGATTAGATCTCCCTTGTCCAAAACAGTTTGTGCCCTTGCTTTTGCTACTTTAGTTCTCGGCTTGTTGAATTTACGGTTGCTTCGACGAGTCAAGTTGCTGGTCTTTAGTCTCATCCTTTAGAGTTTCGAGTTCAGTCATGTTTTTGTCACGATTCGTTCATAATTTGAGTCGATTCATTAGTAGATCAGATCGGAGTTGAGTTTGTTTCTGTCTAGTGTGGGAGATCAAATTGGGTTGCCGATTTCCTTGCTTTGTTTACTAATCCGCTTGATTCTCTGTGTTTACCAAAATAAATATCAGTTTCCAAATATATATATATAAAAAAAAAGAGGCGGTGCAGATACAAGAGCCGCACCAAATCAAGGAGTTAAAAAAAAAAGGCAAGTGCATATAGAAAAGCCGCACCAAATCAGAGAAGAAAAAGGCAAGTGCAGATAGAAAAGCCGCACCAAATCAGAGAAGAAAAAGGCAAGTGCAGATTTCAAAAGCCGCACTAGATCAATTGCAAATCAAAGTTCAGAGAGAGAGAGAGAGAGTATCTTTTAATTACCTTTATACCCCTGGTTTTGCCAAAAGTCCTTTGTGCAAATTTTGTTTTTAGGGTCTCCTGAGTTCATCTAAGAGAGTTTTGTGACCCTCCCAAAAAAAAAAAAATTGCTGTTTTGGGCGTTTCGGTGACGACGTTTGTGTCTTGGCTCGCGTCTCTAGTGCGGTTCGGGACTAGGACCAGCCGCGGTACCGTCGTAGAGAACGTTTATTTAGCTTGCTGTGACTAACGTGGTGAAGGTTACTCCTTGTGCTATTTCAGCCACCTATAGCTCCACAGATTGTCTCCTACTCTCTGAAGTTGTTTGTCTTCTTTGGTTGCCAACACCTCCTTGCTAAAGCTTGGTAAGAACAGTAAGAACTTGTTTGAACAGGTTGAGAGTGAGCGATTTGACACTAGCACACCACTTGTAGATAGGGATAATCTTGTTACTTGGTGTTAGCCTTTTTTTTCTTTGTTTTCTCTAACCATGGCGGGGATCGGAAGCCGATAAAGGGGACAACATTCACCTCGCACACGGGGATCGTCAGACTTGGCGCCAAATGAGGCTTCACACCGATCGCTTGATGAGGGCGTTCGTGTTACCAATGACCGCCTTGGTCAATTGGAGGCGATTCAAATTGACACCAACACCAAAATCACCGCGTTGGAAGTTTACGTGGCGCAATCAACACCTCCCTTGCGGCATTCTTGCGGCGACTTGAGGAGAGGATCGTGGGCGCCCACGATGGACATGTGAGCAGCGTTGCGGAGACAATGAACAGGACTATGCGGCGGACACGAAGTTGAGGAAGAGGAGGATGATAGGCCACAACGAGCGGCTACACCGCAACCGCCATGGTATGGGTTTGCGACCACCACCACGACAGTGCGTGAACATGATGACTCCTAGGATCAATCAAATTGACATGCCACCTTTTGATGGGAAATATGACCTGATGCATACCTCACTTGGGAACTAGTCAGAGATCGAAATTTGCTTGCTATGATTTTCCTGAACACAAGAGGGTTAGGGCTGCAACTAGTGAGTTTATTGATTTTGCCTCCGTTTGGTGGCGCGAGTATCGTAATAAGACCCCAAACAATGTGCCACAAACTTGGGATGCTTTGAAAAGGATCATGCGAGCTAGATTTGTTCCTTCGTATCATGCACGAGATTTATTACATAAGTGCGAGAATTGAGACAAGGTAGCAAATCAGAGAAGAATATTATCGGGAACTACAAGCAGGCATGTTGCGTTGTGGGTTAGTGGAAGAAGAGGAAGCTGCTATGGCTAGATTTATGGGAGGGTGACCGTGAAATTCGGGACATATTAGCTTACAAGGAATACAATTCTATCACTCGTTTATTCCATCTTGCTTGTAAAGTCGAAAGGGAAGTCAGGGCGTCGCGCAAGGACTAATGTTTCTGGTCGGACTACATCATGGCATCCACGTACTTGTGGCCCCAAACCGTGCATCTTCACAAGGTACCACTAGCGACCGCCACACACGCCTCAACAAAACCAATGCCGCAGCATCTGGAAGCAACAAAGGGTCGGCACCAACACCCGCCAAGAGCGCTTCGTCCGTTGCATCCACGGGAAGAACGAGGATATTCGATGCCTACAATGCAAGGGATTTGGGCATGTGAGGAAAGATTGCCCAAGCAAGCGTGTCTTGATTGTGCGGGATCTTGGTGAGTATTCTTACGCTAGTGATTTGGATGATGAGACATATGCTATGCTTGCCATTGACCATGCAGAAGTGGACATGAGAAGGAAGAAGAACATATTAGTCTTTGAAAATGCGAACATTATGAGAGCCTTGTTGTTCGGCGCGTGTTGAGTGCCCAAATGGGGAAGGTGAATTTAACCAAATGACATAATTTGTTTCAAACCAAGTGTGTGGTCATGGAGCGCTCATGCCGCGTCATCATTGATGGGGGTAGTTGCAATAACTTAGCAAGTTACGAGATGGTTCAAAAGCTAGAGTGAAAACAAGCCCACATCCACACCGTACCACATCCAATGGTTTAACGACAAATGTAAGATAAAGGTAACACGATTGGTAAGAGTGCACTTTGCCATTGGTTCGTATCATGACTATATTGATGCGATGTTGTGCCTATGCAAGCATGTTCTATGTTGTTCGGTAGACTATGGCGATCTGATAAAGACACCTTGCATCATGGTAGAACTAATCGGTACTCTTTTGTGCATAAAGAGAAGAAAATTGTATTACATCCTATGTCTCCTGAAGCCATTTTGAGGGATGAAGTTGCTAGAGCCAACAAAGAAAAAATCGAAAACATGAGAAGAGTGAAAATCAGTTGTAGCAAAGGAATTTGTACAACATAAAGAGGGCAAGTCTAAATCTGTTCATGACAGAAAAGATGAGATTAAATGAAGGGTGCTTGTTTACTTGCTTCCAAATCTGATTTAAATGATTTGAATGATGGCTCAAGTTTGCTATGCTTTGGTTTGCAAAGAAGCTTTATTTTCATTTGAAGATACATCCTCTTCTTTGCCTCCTGCTGTCATTAATCTTTTGCAGGAAAACATAGACATTTTTCCAAAGGAGGTGCCACCGGATCGCCACCAATCCGTGGAATTGAGCATCAAATTGACCTCATTCCGGGGCCTCCTTACCAAACCGTGCACCATCTGAGAACCAATCCGGAAGAAACCAAGGAGATACAACGACAGTGCAAGAATTGCTTGAGAAAGGGTATGTGCGCGAATCTCTTAGTCCATGTGCTGTCCCAGTACTTTTAGTTCCTAAGAAAGATGGATCATGGCGCATGTGTGTGGATTGTAGAGCGATTAACAACATTACAATTAGATATCGTCATCCTATTCCTAGGTTAGATGATATGCTAGATGAATTGAGTGGCTCTCTTGTGTTCTCTAAGATCGACTTGCGTGTGCGGATACCACCGATTCGCATGAAATTGGGCGATGAATGGAAAACAGCTTTTAAAACAAAATTTGGATTGTATGAGTGGTTAGTAATGCCTTTTGGACTCACTAATGCACCCAGCACTTTTATGAGATTAATGAATGAGGTTCTGCGCCATTTCATTGGAAAATTTGTGGTGGTGTACTTTGATGATATTCGATTTATAGCGAACTCTAGAACAACATCTTGATCATTTGCGTCTTGTTTTTCATGCCTTACGTGATGCTCGTTTGTTTGGTAACCTTGAGAAGTGCACCTTTTGCACGGATCGAGTCTCTTTTCTTGGCTATGTTGTTACTCCGCGAGGATTGAAGTTGATCAAGCCAAGGTTGAAGCAATACACAGCTGGCGGTTCAACAACGGTCACACAAGTGCGAAGTTTCTTAGGACTTGCCGGATTCTATCGTCGCTTTGTGAAGGATTTCAGCACCATCGCCGCACCATTGCACGAGCTCACTAAGAAGGGAGTGCCATTTGCTTGGGGCAAAGCACAAGAGAACGCCTTCAACATGTTGAAAGATAAGTTGACACATGCACCACTTCTCCAACCGCGATTTCATAAAACCTTTGAACTCGAATGTGATGCTAGTGGAATTGGGTTGGGAGGTGTGTTGTTGCAAGAAGGAAAACACATTGCTTATTTTAGTGAGAAATTGAGTGGGCCTAGTTTGAACTATTCCACTTATGATAAGGAGTTATATGCGCTAGTTCGAACTTTGGAAACATGGCAACATTATTTATGGCCCAAGGAATTTGTAATACATTACGATCATGAGTCATTAAAACATATTGAAGTCAAGGAAAACTAAACCGTAGGCATGCTAAGTGGGTTGAATTCATCGAATCTTTTCCTTATGTCATTAAACACAAAGGGAAAGGAGAATGTTATAGTGATGCATTGTCTAGGCGATCGCTATGCTTTCCCAACTTGACTTCAAAATTTTAGTGGAAACGATTAAAGGGCAATATGAGCATGATCTGAATTTAAAGATGTGTTGCTCAATTGTAAAGAGGAAAAATGTGGAATAAATTTGTCCTCAATAATGGGTTTGTGTTTAGAGCTAACAAGCTATGCATTCCAAACTAGCTCCGTTCGTTTGTTGTTATTACAGAAGCGCATGGAGGTGGGGTGATGGGACATTTGGTGTGAAAAGACAGAGGACATACTTGCTAGCCATTTCTTACGGCCAAAGATGAGGCGAGATGTGGAGCGTTTAGTCGCTCATTGCACAACATGTCAAAAAGCTAAGTCACGACATAACCCACATGGTTTGTACTTGCCCTCCCTGTTCCTAGTGTGCCTTGGGAGGATATTTCTATGGACTTTGTTTTAGGGTTGCCTAGAACAAAGAAGGGAGGATAGTATCTTTGTTGTGGTGGATAGATTTTCTAAGATGGCACACTTCATACCTTGTCATAAGAGTGATGATGCTACCCATGTTCTTGATTTGTTTTTCCGTGAGATTGTTCGATTGCATGGTGTGCCAAACACAATAGTTTCAGATCGTGATGCTAAATTTCTTAGCCACTTTTGGAGAACTTTATGGGCTAAATTGGGGACTAAGCTACTGTTTTCTACTACTTGTCACCCACAAATGATGGGCAAACCAAGTCGTCAATAGAACTTTGTCTACCATGCTTAGGGCTGTTTTAAAACAAAACATTAAGATGTGGGAAGAATGCTTGCCTCACATTGAGTTTGCGTATAACCGTTATTGCATTCTACTACTAAGTTGTGCCCTTTTGAGATTGTGTATGGTTTTGTTCCTCGTGCTCCCATTGATTTATTACCTATTCCGCCTTGGAGAAACTGAATTTTGATGCTACACAACGTCTTTGAACGATGTTAAAATTGCATGAGACAACGCGAACATTGAGTCTATGAATGAGAAATATAAACTTCTTGGTAGTAAAGGAAGGAAACATGTAACTTTTGAACTGGAGATCTTGTTTGGTTGCATTTACTAAGGACCGTTTTCCTCAATTAAGAAAGTCTAAGTTGATGCCTCGTGATGATGGCCCTTTTAAAGTATTGGAAAAAGTTAACGATAATGCATATAAGCTTGAGTTGCTGCAGATTTTGGGGTCTCTCCCACATTTAACAATGCAGATTTAAAGCCATACTTTGGAGAAGAGGGCGAGCTTGAGTCGAGGACGACTCCAATACAAGAAGGGAGGATGATGAGGACATCACTTCTATGGATATAGCCACACCGCAAATCCATCACCTACGCATCAATCGGTCCCCGTTGCTGTAATACATGGACCGATTACTCGAGCTCGCGCACGTCAACTCAATTACCAGGTGAATTCGTTCCTCGGGCTTCATACGAATATTTTAATGGATGGAATGCTATTTAATTCTTGTGATGATGTCCTTTGCCTCAGGAACTTGGGTGAGGAACCAACCAAGATGAAGGATAGAAGAGAAGTGCACGAGTTCGGTTCAGATTCGACTCGGGACAGGGCTGACTTGTTTCGGCCGCCACGGCTACATCCGGACTCCGTTTTGGGCGTTCTTGTACTTCACTGAAAGCTTATCAAGTCTACTTTCCAACGGATCTGGAATCACATCCAAACTCCTTCTGAGTTGACGGGAATCATTCAATCAAGCAGCGTCACTTTTTCAGTCCAAGTCAAAAGTGGGCCTTTGGCCTTGTAACAAGGAAAGCCCACTTAAGGCTGCACCCTAGGGTTCCTAGACGCCTCTCCACAATAAAAACAGCCAGCCGCTGCCATTAGATGGTGGGGTTTTTTTTTTAGATCAAAGATAGCAGTTGCTACTTCTTGTAATCGCGCGTGTTGGCTAAACCGCCGAATTACTTGTCATCGAAACCCTCTTTTGTGATTCGAATGAACTCGTGGTTTCAATTATAATTTCAGTGCTTGTTCATCTTGTTCTTGCGTGTTCTTGATTGCTTGCAGGGACAAAGGCCTTCGTGGTCGAGTTGATCGTGCACCGGCAAGATCAATAACAACTTCGGAAGTCGGTGTAACGATTGCTAAGGCGCATCGTCTGGGGACGGTGTAGTCGGATCGCCAACGTCTTCTTCCACCCAATCGAATCTATCCCTCTCTCATCGAAAGGTCGGGACCTATCCTCCTATCAGGGGGTCACTACAGCGTGCCACGCCACGGCCATTGTTTTTATACGCGTCTAATTTTTTTCGCATTCATTCGGGGTCCTCTCACGAAGGATCTGCGATTTCACATAAACGAAAGGTCCTTTTCATAAAAAACGGCAAAAATGATCTAAACGTAATTATATTTTTTTGTCATTTATTTGATAAACAAAAGGTCCTTTTTCGTTAAAAACGGAAAAAAAAATCTAAATGTAATTACACCTTTTTTTGGCCTTTATCTGGGGTCCTCCTCTTCGTAAAAATGGTCGGAATGACCTAAATATTACAATTTTTTTCTGAAAAAGATCTAAACGTTTTTTTTTAAAAAAAGGACCTAAACGTATTTTGTTTCTAAAAAAGGACCTAAACATAATTTTTTATTTTCGGCTCGGCTTGAGCCAGCTCTAGCCGCTAGCCGAGCCGGCTCAAATAGTTGGGAGGGCTGACTCTTCCAAATATAATGGGATGTGCATATCTTGATTTTGGATACTAGCTCGATTGTAATCGACATATGTAAAGAAGCTTTAACATACAAGAATTTATCAAAAACGGACCCGCCTATATGTGTAACTATGTAGTAGACCTCAGAAAAAAAAAATTAAATAATATATATTTTTATTCAAATTTCAAAAATATATCTCAATCACAAAAAATTACAAAAATATACATCTGTCGCCTTTTGAGAAGACGAGAGGGAAATATCGCCCGTTCAAAGGGCGACAGAGCCACGTGTCGCCTCTTGAACGAGCGACTGACCACCACACCAACGTAACTTTTTCATATGATCTCAAATGGAGATGAAATTTATATGAAAATTATAGCTCTCGACGAGATCTACAACTTTTGTATAAATTTTTTTTCATTTGAATCCACTTAGATGGCCAAAAGCTGGGTAGAAAGTTCATAACTGATTTTTATATCTGAACCTTCTATCCCATTTTTGACCATCTAAATGGATTCAAATGAAAATAATTTGTATACCAAAGTTGTAGATCTCGTCCAGAGCTACAATTTTCACATAAAGTTAATCTCCGTCCGAAATCATATGAAAAAGTTATGATTTTATTTAGAAACTGCCTACATAACAAGGACCTGTCGCAATACCAAAGGGCGACAGATGCCTCTGTCGCCCTTTGAACGGGCGATATTTCCCTCTCACCTTTTAAAAAGGCGATAGAGATATATTTTTATAATTTTTTGAGATCGAAGTATATTTTTTGCAATTTGAATAATTATTTTAAAAAAAATCGTAGACCTCATGGGTATGTAGTGCTAGCTAGCGCCACACTGTTGTATCTGCTTACCAGCATAAATGGATTTTAGTGATTCTTTGTTTCTCCTTGTACTTGTTACTTATGTAAAATGGTATATTTTTTAAGGAGCATACATGCACACCCTTCATATGGCAATGGATGAATAGATGACCCTGGCATTTTGTAATTTTTATTATTGGTTTACAAGCAACAAAGTCGTTCCATTGATGACCCATCAATTCAAGGCAGAGTAGAGTGCACCACAGTTCTATAAACTTGCATTGGTATTTGTTGGGCCCTCTTGAGTCTTGAGAATTGCACATTTAGATTGCAATACTCATATACTCCCTCCTGTCGCAAATAGTTCTCATTTTAGACATCGACAGGTCTCCAAAATATAACTTTAACCACTAATTTTTATTATAATATATTTATAAAATCTAATTAAATTATAATATTATGAAAGGACTTTTCGAGATAAATCTACACATTTGATTTTCATGTATCCAATTTAAATATTTAAAAAGATATCGACATTCAAAGTTTCAAAAGTTTGACTACACCAATACCTAAGACGGTAACTATTTGTGACCGGAGGGAGTATATAGTCACGTCAACATAAGTCTAAACCCATCTAACCTGTAACCAGAGATGACGTCAAATAACACTTAGCTCATTCTAAATGACCGTTTGACTGTAATCGTCATGTGAAATCAATGTAAATCCGTGTCTTTGGATTTATGTGGCACAGCTATACAAGTTTAGAGTCCTACGGTTCCCTATTCATGATCATTATTGCTGAATACTAGTTCCTCCAAAAGCAAGATATGCACGTTCATTTTGTCAAGTATCCAGAAGAGACAAAACCAAGATATATGAAGATGGATTTTTGCTGACTTGGGAGTATCCACAAGATATGCACATCCATTCCAGATGCAAGGTGGCAATTATGATGCACATACATGTCAAAAACCCAAGCTGTATAAATGTCTCACCTGGACCCTTCACCGACTCCTCCACACCCAACAAAATTCAGTTCAGCTTGATTCAGCATGAAGGCCATGGTTGCAGCAGTAACCTTTGTCTTGCTCCTCTTGACCTTCAGTGAGTTCATCAAAAGCAAATCTTCACTAAGCCTATAATACTTCGATCTACTACGTGAATCTATCCTGATATACTAATTGTCTTGTAATTGTTTAGAATGTTAATCTGACGAGTGTGTTGTGATTGATTGAGCAGCTGCGGAGGCCAAGTTATGCGAACAACGTAGCAAGACCTTCAATGGCCGGTGCTACCACAGTGCCAATTGCGCCGCCGTCTGCATCACCGAGGGATTCACCGGCGGGCACTGCCACGGCACGTTGCACACCAAGTGCATCTGCACTAAGGAGTGTGGTGATAATGGAGGCAATACGCCGGCGCCCCCGCCACCGAAGACGATGAGGGCATGACAGAAGAGGCTCTTAAGCCAGAGACTATGTTGGGTTTCAGTGTATGGTGTTGGTGTATGTATGATTGTATGGCGCTCTGATGCATGTTGCAAGTTGCAACCGAATTTTTCAGATGATGATAATGGAATCAAAGAATAATGAGATATGGTTGATGAAATCTTTTTACTACATTGCCAGAAATTGGAAAAAAAAACAAAGTGAACACATATCAATAATCTGCTCTGAACGAGTTCTGTCTCAAAATGAAATAAATAACATCACCATAGTTACCTATCTATCTATACCTATATTAATTAAGCACTCCAAAGATGCTCTCATGTAAAAAAAATCCTAGCCATCAAAGAAAGAGTTGATGTTAACTACAATCTAAATTAACTAAAACTTTTAATTCCTTAACTAAAAAAAATACAGTTTAGCCCACGCATCGGGAGGATCGTCCAACGTACCACCTCCCAAGCGTTCCGTTCGAACCAACTCCCACGCTGGATCGAAATTGTTTAGATTTATGTCAAACAAATAGCACAACCATGTGAAACCTATTGAATTATCCATCATGCCAACCGATTAGCAGATAGCAGATAAAAATCTACTTGTAGATGTTTTTTTCCTTAGATTTTCGGTGAATATAAGTACATTTTAATTTGCCTTACATATTTATTTCACTTTTTTTGTTTCTGATTAACATGGTCTGCGTGAATGAGGTTCAATTTAGTAGTAACAAAGGCCGGCTTCCTAACCCCAGTAGTACAATAAAACTAATACTTCTCTTAATGTGCTTGCTTTGAGGATCCTTTTTCAAAAGATAACTATGGATTTGCCTATGTTCTGCCTTTGTAGGTCTGTGGCTGATGGCACGTGATAGCATCATTCATGTTTCTTTTTGTCTATGCAGACGCGATTCTTACTAAGTCAACTTCCGCGTTAGTTGGTTAATTTTAATATCTATCTTATGTGAGAAGTGACAATATTACACATTATTTATATTTTTAATTTCTTTTCTTTTAGAGACGTGGATTAATTATCGTAATATTATTTTGAAGCAAGATATATTGTAACAATTGTGCATTGCACTTGAACTCCTTTAATTCCGTTGGTAACATCTTTACTGAGTACTGACTGACTGGTCGAGTCAGGCAGACTGTGCGGGCGTGTGGCCTCGGAGGTTGCGATGTGAAAGCAGTAGCTGTGGTGATTGGGCCCAAGAGGAAGCAGAGCAGCAATGGAGGATCTTCAGCTCACGGTGCGGAGGTGCTGGCTCATGAAGGAGGAATAGATCAAGAACATCCTTTGTCTGTGCTTTGAGGTGGAGACAACAGTGCATCTCTTTTGCGTTCAAAAGAAGTTTGAGCAATGAATCAAGTCCGAACATAAGAAGTAATCACGATTTATGTCTATCAGTATCTGTTTGAGCAACTTGTGCTGTATGGTCATGTCGATGGAACATTGGAACTTAACATTTCAGCAACTTGGTTGGAATTTTAAAATTTATTTGGGACTTCCATCTATCATGGCACCGATATAGGAGTATGGATTTTTTTTTCTCTTTCATCTCAATTAAGTGACTTTATTCCTTCCTGATTTAATCTCCTTTCTACTTTTCTTTGCTAATCAATCATAGCTGCAGAATTCAAGTACTAGACGGCTATACTGTGTAGGAGAAGGTGTACACCTATCTCTTCTGATAAAGGTGGGGTCTTTAGTTGAGAATTGTTCAAATTCTAGCATTGTCCGGGTGTTTGTTCAATTCCAACTTTTTTACTTGGTAGATGCCGCAGATTGCACAATAACTTGAACTGGAGTGCAAGAAAGGCAGGGGTTCTCATCTATTGTTGGGTGTTGGAAGTGAACTTTCTTGAAATTACAGACCGCATCAAATGCTTATGTTTGTTTAATCAAAATTTAGATGCTGGGCACTGTGTGTTGATACTTTCTTGGTTAACACTTAATACCTCGTCATATAATTGATTGTGAACTGGATTTTAGCAAGTATGCAGAATGGAACCTATCCCAAAAGGACTCAGGCATGTCGACCCTTTTAGGTAGTTGTTAACATTTTGTGAGTAATCCGGTGTTATAGGCAGACCAAGGTTAGTAAATGCCTTTCTAAAATCATTAAGGGTGGTTAATGTTAGCACTATGTTGGTGGAATGTTAAGAGTTAGCTTAACACTTCACACAATTGGCCTACATATTACTTAGAATTAGATGCTTCCGTTGAAGGTGCAATTTTGTTTTCATATATGTTTGTCAATAACCTGATGGTTTGGTCTTGTCTATAAGAAATCGTGAGGGTTTTTTATATTATTGCTATGAACAAATGAAGCTGTAGTGCATATGTAGACTGCATATATAGGTCATCTGTCTATTTGCATACAGAAAAAACTAAGATGTCATACTTATTTACCATGTTATTTTAATTTTTATTTTCACATTTTTGGATTTCACTCTCAAAGACATCTCCTCATGAGTAATTGATGCCCGCTTAATTTCCTCCTTTTTGCAGCCAATTGTAGAAAGGTGGGCATAAGACTCTATTCCGAAACATACACAAGAAGGTTTGTTTTACTCATCCTTGTCTTTATTGCACACCTATTTTTTGTATCGATATAAAGCAGTTTCAGATTTTAGGCTGTGTGAATATATGATTTCTGGAGTTATCATTGCATGAAATTTAGGGGAAATATCTGCATTCTTGCATATGATTTTGTTTTACTAGGTTAAACATACATGTCTGTGGAAATATTATTGAGTGCCAGGTTTTGCATAATTACATTGCAATTTTACCGTGTATAACTATATGAAAATTCGTCATTTTTCATCTGGATCAGATTTTGTGATGAGAAGTTACTCAAAGTACATTGATGATTCCTATTTTCTCCTTAACGCTATCAACTAGAATATTCATTCATGTGTGCAAGAGAAAGTGAGAGATGGTATCAAGAGACATATATTCAGGTTTTCTTTAGTTTTTAAGTGTTGTGTGCAGGTGATGGAGAAGGGAAGGGGTACACACTTGATAGTGGTTAATGACCGCGCTACCGACTTTACAAAGATTGAGCTTTTAATTGTCTCTTTTGCTGGCCATTTTGTTAATTTCAGTCCGCGATTTTTGTTTTCAGTTTTCTAACTGTAAAAGAGGAAGCAAATATATGATAACATAGCTGAACTGAAAATATGACAAATTCGTCTAACTGCACCTCCGATGTGATTCATCGAAGTGGCCTAAGCCAACTTCCACTTGATAAATCCTCATGGACTGTGTGCCGTCTCCTCCTGAAAAGCTAGTAACAGGTCGGTGCTAAATCTCTCGGGGAGATCCCATGCAGCCAGTTAGAATCTCAGAATCTTGCCATCTTACTTTACTATCTCCCAATGTTAGCTGTGTACAGGCGTTGAATAGAGCAAGATCAGAGGTGTCACATGGCACCGGTGCTCCTGCCCACGGTCGGCCCTACTCCTTCCAGCCGTACCAGAGCCAACAAATGCGAATCGCCCGTCCGAATCGTGCATGTCTTTTACCCCCATTCCTCCCAAAGTCCTAGGCCTACAAACTTTGTTCCAATTGATGAGGCAGTGTCCTCGATTGCATTACTGTTCCCCTCTCCAAATGAAACTTTGTCGGAGTCGATCTATTTTATTTGTGATCCATCTGTTCAGCGGATAAATCATTAAGTGGTGGACTACGAGGGAAGTAAGGACGGAGTTGGTCAGAACCAATCTGACGGCCCTGGAAAGCATCTTCCCTTTCCACCCGGCGAGTCATGTCCGGACTTTGTCGATGAGAGGCTGAAGGCCCGAACGCTTCAGTTTTGTTGGACGCAAGGGCAGCCCTAGGTACCTGCAAGGGAAGGACTGCAAGCATGCTGGGAATTCCTGTAAAAGGTTTGTCATGTCAATGTTGTTACACCTTATTGGGTAAACCTCGCTCTTTTGAAGGTTAGTTTGTAAACTTGTGGCCCTGCTGAAGATATTCAGCACCACCCGAATCATGTTCAACTCATCTTTGTCGGGGTTTGCAAAAATGGTGACATCGTCTGCATATAATGAAATCCTCATTTTAGCGCACCTGGATGGTATCTGTGGCTGGTAGTTTATCTCTAGTGGCCTTAGCAATCAGTCTGTGTAAAGGGTCCATCACAATTATAAAAAACATTGGTGATAGAGGGTCGCCTTGCCGAAGTCCTCTCCTATGCTGTATAGGTTGGCTAGGGATGCCATTGAGGAGAACTCGAGAGGTAGTCGATGCTAAGATCATGGCAATCCACTTTGTCCATCGGCGGTCGAAACCAATGTGGTTTAGCAACTCCAACAAGAACTCCCAACTGACGAATCAAAAGCCTTGGCTATGTCCAGCTTTATGAAGAGCGCTGGTGTTCTTCTCATATGAAGGTCTGATATTGTGTTCTTGACACACAGGAAATTGTCATGTATGGATCTGCTCTTGATAAATGTGGTCTGGGCATTGGGGACGATCTCATGCAGTCTAGGCACTAACCTGTCTGCAAGAAGCTTGGAAAAAAATCTTGCCAACACTATGTATGAGACTAATCGGCCTAAATTCCGCAATCCTAGCAACATCCGATTTCTTTGGCAGTAACGCTATGTTGGCTGTATTAAGCAGTTGAAACTGCCGCTCGTTGAGATTGAACAATTGTTACAGCGCCGCCAAGAGGTCTTGTTTGACGATGTCCCAACAGGTCCTGTAGAAAAGCCCTGTGAAGCCATCTGGTCCCGGTGCCTTCTTAGATGGCATGTTGAAGACCGCTTTGCTGACTTCTTCAGTGGAGAACGGTTCCTCTAGATCACTTAAATCATGATGTGGGATGCCCAAGGCATTCCAGTCTAACGTGTGAGACCTTTGTTTTTTTGTCCCTAGCAGATTGCGAAAGTAGTTGGCTAGCTCATCCTGCTTTTCATGATGTTTTGGAGACTACCCCTATCTGGCATGATGGACTGGATATGATTCTTTCTCCTGCGCGCATTCACCTTGATATGAATTTTTTTTGTGTTTGCATCCCCTTCCTTTATGAAAGTCATTCGTGAGTGTTGTATGAGGTGGACCCTCTGAATGGCTGCTATCCCCAGTAACCTGTGCTAGAGTCTGTTCAAGAGGTCTTTTTCTAGACCAGACAATTGTCTGATCTCCTGTGCCCTGTCAAGCTACAGGATTATCTCGCCCACTACATAGAACTGAAGAGTGAGGTCCCCCACTGACTGACGGATCCACGCTCTAAGAACCTTTGCAGTTCTGGAGAGCTTAACATGTAGCCTACGCAAGGCATTGTGTGTTTGGACCGGTCGATCCCATGCCTGTTGCACGAACTGCGAATAATTCGGCATCTTAGTCCAGAAACTCTCAAACCTAAATCCACGATATTTGTTAGGCCTTATGTGGCCCAGAAGAAACAGTGGGCAGTGGTAGGGTGGAGATTGTCTGCAGGTGGCACTAGGGGAACATTAAGTCCCATTCGTTTGTGGAGAACATACAGTCAATCCTTGTTAAAGTGGGATTGTCCCTATGACTGGACCACGTGAACCTTCTGCCATGTAAGTTAATCTCCTTGAGTTGTGTGTTGTCTATCACTTTTGCAAAAGCTACCATCAGCCGCCTATTCAAATTTCTATTATACTTGTCATCCGCCTGGTAAATCATATTAAAATCTCCCAAGATAAGCCACTCGGGGAGCATTTTAGTCCTTTAGCGCCGCTAACTCTTGTAGAAAGGTAAGCTTGTCACTTTCTAAGTGAGGTCCATAAACCCCTCTACATGACCATTTGACATCGTCCTTTTTCATGTGCACTATTGCTGACAGAGAATCTGTCCCAACGCGCACATGAGATAGGCTGAAATGGGTTGCAGAGCAAGCAAGAAGAATTCCCCCTTTTGTGTTTTGAGCTGGAAGGAAACAGAAGCTGTCCCTGAAAGAGTTACCGAGAATTTCACCTACTAATTGATTGTCAACATGTTGCAGCTTCGTTTCCTATAGGCAGACAATTGTAGCCTGTGTTTGGACAACAAGATTCTTGACGACTGCTCTTTTGGCCGGGTAATTAAGTCCCCGGACATTCCAACTTAAAAGTCGACAATCGTCCTGCGACATTTGTGCCGTATGGATAACACCTGGCCCTGCTTGTTTTTCCAAAAGTCATCTTTGGCAATATGCAGGAACGTACTCCCGGTGTCCTGACATGAGGGGATCACATAGGTAATTAAGAAAACGGAAGAAGGGAGCTGAACATGGAACTGGTGTAGCACAGTTGGATATGTTAAGAAACCCTAAAAGCCTATTGTGGGCCCATGTGGACCCTTATACCGAAACCCTAGAGAGCGCTATAAAAGGAGGAGGGGGTCCCCCCCATGTACACAGAATTCATTAGCAATAAAAAATTTCCGCTTTCGCTCTCCCTAAACACGTGTCTCTCTCTCTTTCTGTTCTCCACTTCAGATCTGTTCGGGAACCCCGGACTATTCGATAGCGAGGTTCCTTAACACGTTATCAGCACGAATTGCTCTACGGAGATCAGATTGAAAAGGTGAGAAAAGGTGGGATTAGCGTTTGAATCTAATCGTTCTTTTTCTATGCATGCATCTATCCTACGTGGCACGAAGCTACACGGCGATCGCACGAAGCTAGCCGACATGAAGCTACAGTACATTATTTACTGTTCATCACAGAAAAAAAAGCAACAGTACGGCGCTCGAAGCGCCGCCACCTTGGTTTTCGCACCAAGAAGTGAAGTCGTCGATCGGCGCGCGCAAGGCCGCCGCCGTCGCATCGGCGTTCTGGCTCGCAGCCACAGCGACCGACCCGCTGATACTTGTCGGCACCCTCGCTGGCCACACCACCGGCGCGCATGAAGTCGCGCCGCCCTCACTGGCCGCGCTCCCGCCGGCGCGCATGAAGCCCCCACTGGCTCGGCATGAAGCCCCGCCACGGAAGGCACCTCGGCCGTGCCGTGCCTCGCCCGCCGCCCGAGGTAGCCCGGCCGAAGTCGCACCGACCGTCGCCTCCCGCTCGGCCGCACAAGCCTGGCTCGCAGACGCGCACGGCGGCCGCGGCGCGTCGACGCGCCACCACGCCACGCCATCGTCGCGCCGCCGCCGCGCGCCGCGCCGCCGCACATCCGTGGGCGCGCGACGCGCCGCCACCTCCGTCTTGCGCCGCCGCCAGCGCCGCGAGGCGTAGCACCCGCCATCGGCCACCTGCGCCAGTGGCGCCGCTCCCCGCCGCGCGCCGGCTCCGCGCAAGAAGCGACCCATCGCGCGCCATCGCCATCGGCACACGCCGTGCTCGCCGCCGCGCATGGAAGAAGCGCCGCCACCTTGTCGGCCCGGCTCGGCCGCCGCCACCTTTCGCGGCCCGGCACAAGCCCCCTCCGTCTCGTCCGATCATGCAGCGCCTCCGCGCCCCGCCGCCGATGCCACCGGTTCGGCTCGCGGCCGCTGCCCCCGGCGGCGCTTCGCCGGCCCGGCGGCGCCGCGACGAGGCCCGGCAGCGGCGGCGGCACCGGCGATGCCCGACGGAGCAGCGGCGGCGCGCCGGCGATGCCGCCGGCGCCGGCGATGCCCGACGCCCGATCGGCCTCGCCCATCGCCGCCCGCCTCGCCGAGCCGCTCCGCGCCTCCTCTCGCCGCGCCATGCCCCGCGCCTCCTCGCGCCGCACAGAGGGAAGAAGTGGCGGCTAGGGGTGGGAACCCTAGCCGCCAGCTCTGCTGGGCTGGAAGTTTTAAGGCGCGGCCCAGTGAAAGCTTCGGCCAGAAAAAAAAAAAAAAAAAAAAAAAAGAAGAAGAAGAAGAAAAAAATACAGAAAAATTTTGAAAAATTGCCAGAAAATCAAGAAGATTTTTTTGGCTCTGTTTTAATTTTTCTTGCTCTTTTTCTCTATTTTATGAATTTTCTTTATGCATTTGAATCCGTTACTTTATTTAATATATTACAATGCATATGAATTTATTTTACAGACTTTATGCTTATTGCAACCATTTTCTATTAGATTACACGCAGTAATCTAATGTCGAATTTTGAAATCATGAAGATGTCCGGCATCGTGAATCGTGAGTTTGAAGAGTCGGCCCGCAGTCGAAACTACCTCACTTGGGCATCGGACGTAAAGATTGTTCTTGGGGCAAGAAGCTCAGTTCGGCGATTGGTCTAGGGTCCTCGCAGGGCGCAAAACCTACATGAAAGCGAGAATGATCAAGCTCGCATTTTCTCGAGCACCACCTCTCGGCCACTCAAGAATGAATATATGGTGAGGAGAGTGCACTTGAGCTTTGGACTACACTTGAAGCGGTTGAAAAGCTCAAGTACACCATCTTGCCTCAAGCACGCAAGATTGGGTACGCTGAGGTTTGCGACTTGAGCGATGGCGAGTACAATTCATCTTGCATGAATTTGTACCAATATCTCTATGTGGCAAGAAGATCAGCGATGAAGAGAAGATTGAGAAAACTCTCTCTACCTTCCACCATAATGCTATCCAGAGTGCACGCACTATCGTCGGGGCGCATACAAGGAGTATAGCGAATCGATTGATGTAATGCAAGTTCTTGGAATCGCGAGACAATGTTCTACGCAAGAACTATGTCTCACAGCCACCTGGAAGGGGCACTGGCACAGAAGTTAATGCCAATAGCTATAAGGTGAGAAAGCTCATTCATAGAAAGAAGGGCGAGCAAGGTGAAAAAGAGAAGTTTCAGGCCAAGGGAAAGTCCAAAGCCCGTTAATGCATGAATCGCATTTTCTTTTAGATTATGGTTGTTAGCATTTCCTTTGAATAATGAATAGTAAGCTCTAGAAGAGCATACTTCTTTCATGAATAAATACGCAATTTATTCTTTATTCCAGTATTCTTCAATTTTGCAAGTAATATTTGGATTGTTTTGCCTCTATTTGATTAGAATTATATTTCTTTTATCTAGAAATCGTGTAGCGCCCAAATGGAAGAGGTATGCATTGTTGATAGTGGCACAACAAATACCATCTTAAGAGAGTCTAAATATTTCCAGTCGATCACGAAGAACGCTGGAAAGATTACTACGATCGCAGGAAGCGACTCATATGTAATCGGCTCAGGAAGAGCCACAATTATATTGCCTATGGGTACAACTTTGGTAATTGAAGAAGCCCTTTTGTACCCTGAATCAACACGTACTCTCTTAAGCTTTAAAGACATCCGCGCCAATGGTTTTCACGTAGAAACCAATGAAGAAAATGGCAAAGAATACTTGTGCATTGTGAAGCACGCGGTATGTGGAAAAATGGTATTAGAAAAATGTCCCTCATATGAATCAGGGTTGTACTACACGAATATTCATGCACCAAGTGTATACTTCCTTGAAGACTGCTTTTAGAAGCTCGAATTATTTTCTTTATGGCATGGTAGATTAGGTCATCTGGTCTTAGAATGATGAGAAATATAGTGAACAACTCACGTGGTCATGGCATAAATGTTAAAAATTTCCCGAATCATGAAGATTTTGTGTGCCTGCATGTGCCACCGGAAATTAATAACTAGACCCTCTGTCATGAAAGTGCAAAGTGAAATCCTGCATTCTGGAGCGCATCCAGGGGATATTTGCGGTCCGATTCAGCCCTGTCGGGGCCGTTTCGATACTTTATGGTGCTCATCGATGCTTCCTCGAAATGGTCGCATGTATGCTTGTTGTCAACAAGAAACCATGTTTTGCAAAGTCGATCTCGCAGATCATAAGAATTAAGAACGCTTTCCCGATCATCGCGTGAAGTCCATTAGAATGGACAATGCCGAGAATTTACTTCAAAGGCATTTGATGATTATTGCACAAAGAACGAGGATAGCGATTGAGCACTCCGTCGCACGCGTTCATACGCAGAGCGGACTAGCGAAGCACTAATAAAGAGGATTAAGTTCATTGCGGACCGCTTTTGCGAGTTGTAACTTGCCCAACACTTGTTAGGGACACGCGATCCTCGCACGCAGCAGCTCTTATCAATTTTAGACCGTCGGCCTACAACATCCATTCTCCTATGCGGCTTGTGCACGGATCATCCCAAGATCTCCCATCTTAGAAAATTTGGGTGTATGGTATATGTACCTATACCACCCCTCGTGATCGCAATGGGCCCTCTCCGCAAGTCCGGGATATCGTTGGTTATGAGTGCATCCATAATCGGTATTTAGAACCCATGATCGAGATTTGCATACACCCGTTGATGATTGCATCTTTGACGAGGATCGTTTCCGTCATTAGGGAGAAATCAACCTTTGGATGAAAAATGCCAGAAATCATATGGCATTCCACCGATCCCGCACATGACCCCGAACTAATGAAGCAAATCAAGAAGTCCGAAGATAATCGATTTGCGAATTTAGCAAATGAACTGCTGATCATTTTGTGATCGAAGGCGTGGTTAAGTCGCATGCACCCGCAAGGAATGCACCGAGAGGGTGGAAATACCAAAGAAAATAGAAGGTATCCCTCAACCTGTTCAGAGGCCTCAAAGAAAAAAACGAGCAATCTGCTCCTCAAACCCAAAGTACCGGAGGCGTGCGAGAAAATCGGGCGAGAGGACTTACCACAACCAGTCACGAAAATGCCCCAAGGAAAGAAGGGGAGCCAGTTGAGACCTGGCACTGGAAAGAAGCCAACGGAAAAGGCAATTCCAGACTTGAATCTTCCACTGAAGGAAGCCGCCGGAAATAATGTGTGCGCACACATAGGCGATGAAAAGCTAAAGGAACTTGCTCCTGCGATAGGGAAAAGCAGCGAAGAGCAAGTAGAAGTGCATGAAGCACCCCATGAAGAAATGGCCATAAACTTTGTAGTAACAGGAGAATCCCTGAATAGAGCAACGACCAACGTTGATGCCTACTTCAAAAGAAGATTGCCTCGATCATTGATCATGATCCCGAGCTGCATCTCTCGCAGAGTGCAAGAAAAGGCTAGATTGGGAAGAATGGAAAAAGGCAATCATCTGCGAGTTAGTCTCTCCAACAAGAGAGAGGTGTTTGGGCTCAGTATGCACACCTCCCCATATAAGCCCCAGAGGTCACAAATGGGTCTTTGTTCGGAAGAGGAATGAAAACAACGGTTGTAAGGTACAAAGCAAGGCTTGTAGCTCAAGGTTTCACTCAACGTCCCGGAGTTGATTATGAAGAAACCTATTCTCCGGTCATGGGAGGAATTACCTTTAGATATTTGATCTCAATGGCGATCAACTTGAAGTTGAGAATGAAGGCGATGGATGTTGTCACAGATACCAGATGGAAACTTGGATTGGAGATATACATGAAAGTACGGAAGGAATTCCTATCCCAACCAAGATAGAGCAAATAGAAACACATGCAGTGTGAAATTGGAGAAATCACCGTATGGGTGAAGCGATCAGGGAAGAATGTGGTACAATCGCTGAGTGACTTTCTCTGCAAGAAAGGCTACACAAGCAAATAAGATTGTCCATGTGTGTTTATACTGACGATCCCGAATGGATTCTCAGATAATCTCCGTCTATGTAGATGACTTGAACATCATTGGGACGGATGAAGAAATTGAAGAGGCATGCTCATACTTGAAGTCTGAGTTTGAAATGAAAGATTTGGGTAAAACAAAGTTTTGTTTAGGCTTGCAGCTTGAACATGTCCAAGGAGGAATCTTGGTACATCAATCAACCTACACACAGAAAGTGTTGGAAAGGTTTGGATTTGAAAAGGCATATCCTGCGAAGACTCCAATGGTCGGACGGTCACTCCAAGCAGACCTAGACCCATACAGACCTAGAGAAGAGGGGGAGGAAGTCCTGGGAGCAGAATTCCCGTATCTGAGTGCAATTGGAGCGCTCATGTACCTTGCGAATAGAACTAGCCCGGACATTGCATTCGCCGTGAATTTGCTAGCTCGGTACAGTGCAGAACCCACCAAAAAGCATTGGAAAGGGATCAAGGACATCTTCTGCTACCACCAAGGAAGCAAAGACCTCGGTCTGTTCTTTAGAAGAAATAATGAATTGAATTTGGTTGGCTACGCCGATCTTTGGGATTTATCAGACCCGTATACTTGGCAAGTCCCAAACTGGCTATGTTTTCCTATGTGGAGGAACGGCAATTTCCTGGAAGTCGTCTAAGCAGACTCTTGTCTCAACGTCGACAAACCACTCGGAAATCATCGCTTTGTATGAAGCATCGCGTGAATGTGCATGGCTCAGAAGAATGGTTCACCACATCCAGAAGTCATGTGGTTTGAACATTGAGCAAACTCCCACGATAATTTATGAAGATAATGCGACTTGTGTTGCCCAAGCACGTATGGGTTATGTGAAGAGCAATCTCACGAAGCATATCAACCCCAAGTTCTTCTATGCTCATGAATTGCATAAGATGAACGAGGTCAAGATATTGCATACTAAGTCATGTGAAAATCTTGCAGATTTGTTCACTAAATCACTCCCAAGATCTACCTTTGAAAGGTGCGTGAAAGGAATTGGGATGATAAGACTTAGAGAAGTGCAGATTTGGGGAGATATTTCACATACTCCCACATGAATCTCGAAGATGAATTATGAATACCCAACATGAATCTCAAGATTAGCATTTGAAGTTGGGAGAATTGTACTCTTTTCCTTAGCAAGTTTTTCATGAAGTTTTCTTGCATAAGGTTTTAACGAGGCAATTCGTGCAACATAGTAAGCGTATGCTATGTGCTCTTTCTCCAAGTATTTTTCCCACTGGGTTTTTCTGGAGTTTTAATGAGGCATATGCATCTCGCGGCAAAGGGCCCAAGGGGGAGTGTTAAGAAACCCTAAAAGCCCATTGTGGGCCCATGTGGACCCTTATGCCGAAACCCTATAGAGCGCTATAAAAGAAGGAGGGGGGTCCCCCCATGTACACAGAATTCATTAGCAATAAAGAATTTCCGCTTTCGCTCTCCCTAAACACGTGTCTCTCTCTCTTTCTGTTCTCCACTTCAGATCTGTTCGGGAACCCCGGACTATTCGATAGCGAGGTTCCTTAACAGGATAGATTGATTTTTCACTTAACAAAATGACCATACGACCAGAACGAAATTGGACAACTTGGCCTGTAGTCCCAACAGACCCAAGCCCCAAACAGACACATACGCATAGGCCTCTCTTATAGCAAAGGCCATGCAGATGACTAGCAAAAGGACCATACATTAGCAAAGTAGGCAGTACAGAGGATGACGCTAAGACCAAAAGACACACAATAAAACTAGAGTGGACCCTAAGGGATTGCGACATAGTGAAAAGGATGGAGTGCGACGACATGCTGGTGGAGGCCAGGTATCTTTCCGTCGACGATCAAGTCTGCTGCAGTTCCCATGAATTTGCCTGCACTGCCGCCGCCAAATCTGGTTTGCCCCGAATTCCGATTTCCAGCAAGGTCTGCAAGGGCATCGATGATGTCAGCTGTGAGAGGTTTGCTGAACATGCTTAAGTAGCGCTGATGTGCGGCGTCATCCAACTTGCCATTGGACGACAGCAAGCCAAGCTTCTTTGCAAGGTGATGCTGAGCTTTTTCTGTCACCGTGAGCCGCGTGGTCGTTTTGGTGTTCAACCGCGCGCTCCGTCGCTGCTGAGGCTTGCCGGTCTCCCTTTTAGGCTGTGAGGCCGCTGACAAAAGGGGCGCAGTCAAATCTAGCTGAGCAGTCCCCGCGAAAGCCCGAGCATTGGCGGCAGCGTCATGGACGTGACCCTGGACGGCAGCCAGGTCCAGTCCGGAGTGCCGCCCCGCAGCCTGCTCGTCCATCATAGGATCTGGCCTATGATCTTCGAGCTGCATCGCGCCTATTCCAGACGTGAGTATCTCTTCAAAGGTGAATAAACCTACAAGTTTGGGATGACTGCGAGGTGACTGCACGCGCTGATCTGGCGGCTTCGGATAACTTTTTGCCAAGACCATTTCCTGGTGATTGAGAGGAAGGTCTGCTAGTTTCTGGGATGCATGGGCTGAAGAAATAATCTTGCATATGCTGGCTTCATCACTTCGTTGTCTCTTTGTGTTATTTTAAAGTTGACCATGTAGTGTTAGAGATAATCTTGACATGCATTAGTTAAAGAGATAAGATTGAGTTTCAGTTTTAGAAGATTCAAACTCTGTAAGTTTGGATTGAGTTTGTTAGCTAGTCGATTATGTACTTATCTATATATATATATATATATAGCAATGAAAACTAGAAAAGGTTGAAGCAATTGCGTAGGCAAAAAAAAAAGTTTCCTAATTGTTCTAACAATTGGTATCAAAACTTTTTTTTTTATCAAGCTCCCCGGGAGGAGGAGACTCCCGAGGGTGGCCAACTGGGCGGAGACGTGCGGCTGGAATGACCGCACGAGGAAAAAAAAAAAGAAGCACGGCGGCGGCGTCGGAGGAAAAGAAGGAAGAAATCAGAGCGTGTCGTGGACGGCAGAGGCCGTGGAACCGGGGTAAGGCCTGCCGGAAGCAACGGTTGCTCTGCGCGCATTGCGTCCAGACGTGCTCCCTGGAGACGTGGATGTAGGCCGATGCGGGATGCGGCGGCGTGCCGATGGCGAGGATCACCACGTAGTTTTAGTTGAACCGGTGGATGGGGACGGCCGCGCCTGCCGTTGCGTCGTCGAGGAGGCAGCGCCGGGCGTGCTCTAGCGTGAGCTTCTACGGTCAAGATTTCAGTAGGCCAGATAAACTTGCATCAAGGGCTGGATGACTTGCTACAGTAATTTTGGCAATTACTGATGTAATCTTTTGATTGTTTCCCTCTTTTACAGCTTGCGTGAGTTGTGCTTTCACCTATTCTGTTACTAGTATAGTGCCTGTGCTAACGCTACGACAGCAGTACATCCGCTTATCAATTAAATAAGAAGATAAGTATGAATACAACACTTAATAATAAAAGAGAAATTTAGAATTTTAAATGAATTTAGAAAGAAAAACGGAACTAAATGGAGGTCGAATGGGCGAAAACGGGCTCCCAAAAGATTTTAAATCAAGAAAGAGAAAGAAAAAAGAATTTTCTGATTTTAGATTATTTTTTTGCAGCTTCCACAGAGTGCTCTCTGGGCTTGGCCAGCGTAAGGGGGAGGGAAGGCCAAGGGTGGCCGGCCGGTCGCAGTGGGTTGGCACTGGTGCGGCGAGATCGCCGGCACCGGCGCCTGCGGGGGAGGAGTCACGGTTGTGGTGAATTTCGCCGGGAAAGATGACGGTGATGGCTTGGGTTACCTCCAAAATCCGGCGATCTTTACAAGAGGGAGCACTTGGGGATTTATGCAATGCGATGGGGTGGAGGAGAGCTCATCAGCTTTTATAGCCCTGAAACAAGCATATTTATGGAAACCATAATTTGGAATCAAATCAGATTGAGAGAAAATTTTGGCAATAGAGCACGAAATTTGGGGAATTAACACCATAGATGAAAAGAGGAGATTTGGTGCGAGATTGATGGAGCTTTGGAGCTTCTTTCTTACTTTAATGGAGGGAGGGAAGAGAAGAAGTTTCTCTGGTCTCGGCTGCAGCTAGAAGAAGCTACAGGTGAGTTGCCTTCATTTTTTTTAAATATAGAAGGATCTTTGAAAAGATAGCACATTAGGTTAAAAAAAATTAGAAAAAATCTCAAAAAAACTTTCGGTTATTTTGTACTTAATAAAATTATTTTTTTAAAAATTTAAATTATAAATTTGCCGAGGCACGGCGGTCGCGAGGTCGCTGACCAACAACCTCGCCGCGTCGGCAAAGCCACTGATGGCGACCATGGAGCCATTGCGACTGCTGTTCTCCGTGGCGTTGCCCTATCTCCCGGTTTCCTTTTCCCAAAGACGTAATGTATGGTCCTTTCCTTTTCGGGACATTTGTTTCCTTTTCCTTGTTGATCTTTGGAGGTGAGGAAGGTCATTTGTGGGCCACGAGGATGATTTCGGAAAAATATGAAAAATAAAATGCGCTCACCGATCATTGGATCCGCAAGGAAAAAAGATAAAATTAAATGATGCTCGCGCACATTTGGTTCCGCGAGAAAAATTGAAAACAATTAAGCGACTCACGGATCGTTGGTTCCTTAGATAAAAATAAAAAAAAAATTCAGCGCTCTCCGTGCGCTGAAATTAGGCTTTATGGGGCTAGATCCGTAAAAAAGTCTCGAGAAGGATCATATTCGGAAAAAAATACAATCACAATGCCAGACAATAAAAATTCAAGTCTTGTTTCCTTGCATGCGATCCTCCTGTTTATTTCCTTGTTTGATTCACCCTCCTTCCAAATATGTAGTACGTACAATTTTAGCCAGTAAAAAATTCAAGTCTGGTTTCCTTGCATGCGGATCCTCCTTATTTATTTCCTTGTTTGATTCGCTCTCCTTCCAAATATGTAGGTGGGGGAGGTCTGTTGTGGGCCACAGGGATGATTAGACACACTAAATAATGGCTATCGGATGTGGGTGAGTAAAACTGAGGAAAGATCTGAGACGTTCATTTTGATGAATGCAATTTTCTGGGGACGTTTTGCTGGGTGCACGAATATTGGGCCATCTCTAATGAGGTGCATTATTTAGGGTGGACGTAGGAAAAATTGCTTAGGTGCATTATAAAGGAGTATAGATGGGTGAACTTTTGGTTGTAATCAGGGTATAAAACCCGAGTAATGGAAGGAAGAAGCAAGAATCCTGGGGTGGTGGTAGGCGGGCAACTTGATGAGGACATAAAAGCGGATCTGAGGATTGGGTTTGTCCAGAAGAATATTTGCGGATCTGCAAATCCTTAGGCTCCTTGGGGTGTTGGGGAAGGAGTGACTCGTTGCGGGCATCAGGATCTGGAGCTACTCCTTCTGTGTGAGATTTGAGGTCGAGACTCTGCTTCGATTGCGGCGACTGGAAGCTGTCCTGGACGAAATCCTCATCATCATCCTCATCTGAGCTCCAAGAGACTCTCTCCGGTGATTCAACCTGATCTGTGCAGATCTGTTGGACCTGGGATGCTTCGGAGACCTGCACGAGGTGGGTTGGACTGGGCGAAGGAGACGATTTGCTCGGAGATCCGGGGGGGATTTGGTCGAAGGAATGTTCGGCGGGCGATCTTGGTCGAGCTGCACCTGCATTCCTAGTGAGTCTGTCACGCTTGAAATTTGTTATGTCGGCAATTTCCACAAAATAGCATATGAATTCTGATGTTTTTCCGGCTGTGTGAACCTATGACAAAATAGTATTGCCACTCTGATGCAGGGTACGGGCCGGGGTCAAGGAGGGGCCAAGGGGGAAGGGGCTACTGAATGGAATCAATGGATAATATAAGGTCTAACAAACAATTTCAGTGACATCTGAACTTTGGAAAGCAGTAGTGTCCATGTAGTCTCACTTCAATTGGTGCTTGCAATAAGTAGTTCTACTCTTCACATCTGCATGTTGGAAAGTATTTGTCTCAACGTAGTCTCACATTTATATTAACACTAAATCTTTAGTCAATAGGTCCATACCTTTTTGGCCTTTCATACTTTTGCATGACTCTGAAGTAAAAACTGTAAACCAGGGAGATATAAACTAATTGTCAGCTGTTGAGATTTCACAATTGGGCTGTGAGCTCATAAATAGAGCCAGATTATTGATGATAATTGTTTTATATAAATCTATCGAATTCCCCTCTTTTTTGTTTTTCTTCAAGTATTTTTCCATAGCACATATAATTGCTAGCGGCTTAAATAGTTAAATCTGAGATGGGCACATGTAGGATTAAGGATAACCAACTAAAACGGAGGTGAATAGAAAGTTTTTAAAATTCTTTAGCCCTAATTCAATAATTGAGCAAATACAACACAATTATCAATTATATAACAATTAAAGCCTAAATAAGCTAGTTTTGCTAAGTACAGCAACAACCTAAGTCTAGACAAGAGTAACAATCCTAGAGAGATAATTAATAACTAAAATTACTAAGAATGTAAATTTCACAATTTGAATCACAAAAGAGCAAACCACAAGAAGATGGACAAAATGATTTTTCCCGTGGTTTCGGAGACTTACCAGTCTCCCATATTCCACGTTGAGGAAGCTTGAACAAATCAAGCCAGCTCCTTGCGCAATTGAGCCTCTCTCGATTACTAGTGGTAGCTCTTCCCCTCTAACCTTTACACTGATACTGGGTTTCTTTACAATCTCCTTTGAAGAGATCACCGATTCCATACCTCCAAACCGTCTATAAGGTGGCAACCTCTAAGAGAATAGAACTTCGGCACTTGCTTGAGGCTGATCAAGTATCTAATTGCTCAACTTGAGTGCTCACACTTGAATTTCTCTCAACAACTCACGAAATGTGAATTAAATGCTCTAGAGATGAAGAGAGTTGCTAGAGCTCACAAATGTGCAATGAATGACCAAGAGAATCCCCTTGCTGTAGGTGGTGGTGTATTTATAGCCCCCAACCACAAATCTGGCTATTGACACCAAAATCCTGGAATTTTCAAAACTGGCACTACCGCACATATAGGGCCGGTAGTGCCGGCCTCAGGTCCAACGGTCGGCTGTAGCATTTAATGCGGTAGTTAATAGATGTTGCTATAGTACCCCCGATACTACCGCCATGTAGGACCAGTAGTACCGAGCTCAGGGACAAAAAATGCACATTTTGAGCCTTCTTTGGAAAATAACTACCGTCCATTTGGGCCTGTACTACCGCACCTGCGGTAGTACCACTCCTAGATGGGCTGTAGTGCCGACCAGGAGAAATCCCAAAAATTGATGTGTTTTAAAAAATAACTACGGGGCTCTGTGGGCAGTACTACCGCAAGTGCGGTAGTACCGCACCTAGAAGGGTGGTAGTGTTGGCCTACCAAACGCCACAAATCATCTTCTCTGTAATATAACTACCGGCCTCTAGGGTCGGTACTACCGCACTTGTGGTAGTACCACTCCTAAAAGGGCAATAGTGCCGACCAAGGAGATTTTTAGAGCATTTTCAAAGGATATTTTGAGGAATGCACATGACTAAGGTATGAGCATGAATTTGAACCATAATTATTGATTATCATCAAGCTACTAACCAAAGGCCCCTCTTAATAATACGGCATCTATTTTAGCAACCCGGTATTTTCTTAAAACACCGAGATCGGCAAAAGCTATGAAAAGGTCCTTAACATTTTATACCTTGGTCTTGAGCTTGACGCTTTGATTTATTTTGAACTTCATGATTCCATCTCCTTATATGTAATATGTAGGACCGCTTTCATGTTCTCAAGTGAATTGTTAGTCCCTTAAAACACAATTGTCATTAATTACCAAAACTCAAAGCGAATTTGGGGGCTTAGATGCTTCAGCACACTCTTCTCCATTTAAGCCTCTTTGTAAAATATATGTAGTTAAATTATGTGGTTTGACAAGGTCTAATATTTCATCTACAAAAAACATTGTTGTAAAGGTATTGCACACCAAGTTATTTTTTCCATTATTTCCACTGAAATGTAAGGTTTGGGATTTTGTTGCAACGTACGGGCACTCTGCTAGTAAAAATAAAGTTTTGAGGAAGCTCGCACCTTAATCAGAAAGATCTAATCAACCATATGGTGGATTCAAATAATGCCTCAAATTAAAAGAAGATTCCATGTCAACTACAATTGAAATTCTGAATTAAAAATAAAGAAAAAAAGCAATTTGATTTCCAAACGATTTCCAAAGTAACATCCATAAATAACGTCTAATATTCAGAATAATATTTAGATAAAATTAGGAACTAAAATAAGTAGTTCATGTCAACTATAATAAAAAAACTACTGAAATTCAAAATGAAAATGTAAACAAAAAAATAGCAATTTGGTTTCCATACAAACTCCAAAGAATAATCATGAATCACTGAAATTCAGATTTAAAATGAAAAGAAAAATAGCAGTTGGATTTCTTTATGAATTCGAATCAAAAACAAATTTCAGAATTAAAAATAAAATAAACCAACAATTTAATTTCCATACAAATTTCAATGAAAATACCTAGGTAACTAAAATTCTAAATAAATGAAATGAAATTATTGCTATGCAAGAAAAATACATAAATAACTAAAATTTGGAATATATATTAAATTAAACTATTGCTATAAAAATTCTAATGAACAATACCCAAATAACTAAAATTCAGAATATAAATTAAATGAAATTACTTCCTTACAAATTTGAATTAATATACCTAAATAACTAAAATTCCCTATATTGATTAGGCACTTCGAGGGGATTCTCACATTATTGGAGCTTGACGCCCATATGGTGGACACAGGTTATAACGACTTAGATTAAAGAAAAGAGTGAATGTCAATTACAATAGAAATAACTGAAATTCAAAATAATAATAAAATTAGAAGTTTTGTTTCCATATTAATTTCAAAGTATAATACCTAAATAGCTGAAATTCAGAATAAAAATTAACAATTGGATTTGTATTCCAACCTAAATCCATAAGTCGGAATTCAGAACTTATGTTCTTTTAGAACGTCACTATGACGGTGAGATGCTTTTCTTTATTGTACGGTCATCACCTTTTTTTGTGTTAGTCAGGAGAAAAATGGAAATAGCCAACCATTGATTTCATAATTAGAAATATGTAGAGGAATCAAATTAGGTTAAAAAAAATACTATGTCAACTATTTGTGACGTCTTGATGTATATTATTTTGTCAATTAGGAGCACTTGCTATTCTTTGTAGAACCTTGACACGCTCTCAGTAATTCAAAGTAAGTTAATATCAAAATTAAATTGTACTTTCTACCCTCAATAACTTTTACATTAATTACTATTTTCATAATTAAATATGCTTTTTAAGAAATTAGCCCGTACAAATCCACAGGTTTCCAACATTTCTTAACTTTCTTTAACCTTTAACAAAAAGAAATATCTTATTTTGATATGATTTTGGCATAAAGAATAAAAATAGTTTGAAATATGTCCATGCAATTGCAAGGGTTGACGACTTGTCAAAGATAAGGTAGCATGAGCATCCTACAAGCAGCAGTTGGACATGCATCAGCTCATCAATGGGTTGATATCGCTGTATAATTAAGCTCTACGGGACCATCGACCTGAGCCGCAGTGTCGATCGAACGGTTCAAAGAAACCGTCACTGGTCCGTACCACGACCATAACGCGGCGGCGGCCTGAGCCAACAGCCAACATCGCCGACACCGACTGACGCGCCGGCCACCGGCAGCCTGACGATGCCGCGAAGGCGGTAGGGAATCCATTGCAGTGCCATAAACCGAACATGCTTACAACTGAAAATTTACAGTTTTGAACAAGGATTGATTCAACAACTTCTGAAATAAAAGATCAACAAGAAAAGAAGCTCGCAGTTCATAACATTCGGGTACTGGATCAACATCCAGTGTTAAATACCTCAGTTGCAAACTACTAGTGTTATAATATGATATTTACAGGCACAAGTTTAAAAATGCGTCATCATTGATTCACAAAGAGACGCCATTTTCATTTCTTTCACGTATAAATGATGCAACAAAGGGGGTTACAAAAATCACTCTACAGTTATCTGCAACACAGTGGTAAGCCTTGGTTTTCTGTATCTCCTCAACAACAGCGAGGAACATACTACACTAACAGAAGAGAATGCCATGCAAGCGCCGGCCAGCCACGGTGGCATTTGCAGGCCGGTGAAGGGGAAGAGTGCGCCAGCAGCCACAGGGATGGCGACGATGTTGTATGCCATGGCGAAGAAGTAGTTCCACCGGATTCGGCTGAATGTCTTCCTTGAGAGATCGATTGCTGTGATGACGTCTTCAAGGTTGTTCCGCACCAGCACATAGTCTGCCGCCTCGATGGCAATGTCGGTGCCTGCACCAATGGCCATCCCAACATCGGCTGCTGCGAGGGCTGGGGAGTCATTGATGCCGTCTCCAACCATTGCAACAACGCTCCCATCCTTCTGGAGAGAGCGAATGACGTCAGCTTTTCCGGCGGGCATAACCTCAGCTCTCACATCTTCAATGCCAACCTGCAGAAGCACGATAATATCAAGAAAAGGTGTGTGAAAGGATCATACGCAGAATGCAGATGCTAGTACTAAAAGTCTAAAACATAGTACTAACAGTCCAAAACATGACAATTCCAACCGACCTCCTTTGCAACTGCTTGTGCAGTCCTCCAATTGTCCCCTGTGACCATGACTGGATAAACGCCCATCTTTTTTAGGCCTTCTACAACTACAGCAGCCTCCCTTTTCAAGGGATCTGTTATCCCCATTAAGCCAATGAAGTCACCATCATATGCTACAAGAATACCTGTCTTTGCGTCCAGTTCCAGGTCTACCAAGAAACTTTCAGCTTCTTCAGGAATGTTTACCCCATTTTCTGTTACCAAAGTACGGTTGCCCACCTACATAAACATTTAAGCGGCAAATAATCAGATTTATGCAAGCATAGCAACTTATAAATCAAACCCTATCCTTCAGTTATTTAAGAGACACAGTCAAGGATAGCTGACTCACCAACATTTTCTTCCGATTGATGAAACATTGAACCCCTTTGCCAGGCAAGGCAGAAAAGTCTGCGACTTCCAGGAGCCACTGAGAAAACATCTCTTCTTTTCTTTTCTTAATGTCATCTTTTGATGACAGGAGTTTGCCAAAGAAATGGAAATGAAATGCATAATCCAAGATAGCTTTTGCAAGTGGATGTTCACTGCCTGCCTAAATTACAGGAAAAGAACAGAATAAGATTGACATGTAACCCATGTTTGAACTTTGCTGCGGATAAGCATAAAAATTACTCTAAATGTCCTAGGAACGTATTTGCTTTACCTCCGCCGATGCTACCAAAGTGAGGAAGTCTCCAAGATCCATTCCTGACAATATCTTTGTTGTTGTTACAGTAGCCTTTCCTTGTGTCAGCGTCCCAGTTTTATCAAAGATAACATATTTTACATTCTGAGCCCTCTCCAATGCATCTCCACCCTTTACAAGTACCCCATGGTTAGCCCCAACTCCAGTTGCTACCATAACAGCAGTGGGTGTTGCTAGACCAAGAGCGCATGGACAGGCAATCACCACAACAGAGATGGAGAACATGAGGGAGAAAACAAAGCAATTGCTAGTTTCAGCAACCCATGAATTTGGATATGCTCCCAACCATCCACATACAAACCTAGAAAAGTCAATAATGCATGATTGAGAAACTTGAACACTGGTACCCACAGTCCTAACCTCAAACAGGTGAATGAAACTTACCATGCAAAGAATGTCAGGAAGGACAAGGTGATGACAATAGGAACAAAAATGCTGGCCACCTAAAAAGAACACAGATAGTGTCAGCATTCACAACAAGTAATGGCAATCGTAGGGATGTGTAGTGTCAGCATTCACAACAAGTAATGGCCATTGTAGGGATGTATACAAAGCAAAAGGCCACTGCATGCTAAAAAAAAGTATAAATCCCCACGATAACTTCACTGACTCCAACTAGTGCAAAAATTGTATTAAAAAAATCATATACAAATAAGAAGCTGCTTTCTAACACTTCGCAAAAAAATCAACCAGGTCATGCCAGGTAACAGGGAATGCAAACTTATGTATGAAATCCGCCAAAGGTAATGTAACTTCCTCTACAAGACACTTAAATTACAAATAATCACATAAGGTCAATATTGTTTAACTAGTACATCAGTTCAGAATTATAATTAAGTTGCCCAAAACAATGCTTTGCAGATTTAAGATAGGAACAGAGATAATTTTAATAACTCGGAAAAATTATAAATAGACAAATGTACTCACATAATCAGCAAACTTCTGAATAGGGGCTTTAGACATCTGGGCAGCCTCAACCAGAGAAATTATCTGGCTCAAAACTGTTCCTGATCCTACTTTAGTCGCTTGTATATGAAGGATGCCATGTAAGTTCATTGTGCCTCCAATTACTAAACTGGATACTTCCTTGGAGATAGCTACAGATTCACCAGTTACCATACTTTCATCAACATGGCTTGTGCCCCAAATGACAACACCATCAGCAGGAACCTTTGAACCAGGCAGCACTTTTAAGACATCACCAGGTTGGATTAAGGATGCATCAATCTCCTTCTCGCCAGCGTATTTTCCTTCTGAATTCAAGAGCAGCGCTAAGAATTGATGTGTGCAACTACAGAGAAAATACCTTAAGAGCATGTGTGCAAGGCTGCAATTCTAAGCGGTCGATTAAGAAAAAAAAACACAAAAATAAACATAACGAAAGAAAGAAAGAAAGAAAGCTACTATATGAAAATATCTTGGATATGAGCTTCCTAAAACTGCTAATCACTATTACTGTATGCATGCTAAGTGTTGTCCAGTACAAATCAGATACCTCTGTCTTTCAGAAGTAAAAGGGCTGTAGCAGGGACGAGCTCTACAAGCTTCTTTATAGCATCTGATGTCTTTCCTTTAGCAAGCACCTCAAGATACTTCCCAAACAGCACAAATGTAATTATCATTGCACTTGTCTCAAAATATATTGGAGGATGAAATCCAGTGAATGCCCCATAAAGAAGCGCACAAACAGAGTACACATATGATGCAGTGGTGCCAAGAACAACTAATACATCCATATTTGTAGAGCCATGTCTTAGGGCCCTATAAGCTGCAACATAGAATCGTTTGCCAACAACAAACTGTACTATGCTCACCAGCATCCACTTCAGCAAATCTCCTATACGAAATGGTCCACAGTGCATGAGTAGGAATGAACTAATGAACGGTATGCGAGGGCATACCATGCGCATAAAAAATATAGGAATCTGTTGCAAGGAAACCAGTGGAGAGAGTCAGTATGCAGGTAACACAACAACATTCATGTTAAATTGTATTTTACTCCCTTTAGTTCACAGAAACATGTCGTTTTGGGATACGTGTAGTCAAACTTTTGAAACTTTAGCTATCGATATCTTTTTAAATATTAAGATTGGATACATGAAAATCATACGTGTAGATTCGTCTCGAGAAGTACTTCCATAATACTATAATTTCATTAGATTTTACAAATAAATTACAATAGAAATTAGCGGTCAAAGTTGCGTTTCGGGGACTATATCGATGTCCAAAACGACATGTAGGGAGTATATTAGTAAGAATATGGCATAAGGGCAGTTGTCTAAGGGCATACTGACACTTCAGATGGGTCTGCTATTTATATATACAGTGACAACTATGACAAGAGTGTGACTATCAGCAGAAAATATACACTTCATTAAAAATATGATGAAAACCATAAACCTCTAGAATAGCAGGGAAAAACAAACTTACACTTAGGAATAAGCTAGAGCGAAGAAGATGGAGCATTTTGGAGGCCTCTTGTGTATCATTTGAAGCAGCCCGTATGTATGGATTTTGCACATGGGCTTTCAATCTGCCATTGCTTTCCATCTCAATGGTATCCACAATTGATCTCAGACCAACAACCTCTGGATCAAATACAATTTCAACTTCTTCATGTGCAAATTTTACATCAAACTGCCGCAAGCCTTCCGTTTTCTTCAGGATATCATTCAATACATCTATATCTCTCTCGGTATGAAGACCTGTCAGACCTAACAAAACCTTGTCTTGCTCGCTACTTTGTAACAGTGCAGCTTCAAAACCAGCATCCTCAATAGCCTGCACAATTTCATCTTTGCTAATGGCAGTCGGGTCATACTCAACTTCCCCTAATGAGGTCGCTAGTGCAACAACTGCTCTTTTTACACCTGGCAACTTCTTTAAGATACCCTCAACTGAGTTCACACAGGCAGCACAAGTCATTCCCCCTATCCTAAATTGACCTGACAAAGTCTTCTGCGAGTTCGACTGAGAAACAGCAGAGTATGGGAGGATTTCCGCTTCGAATCCAGCATCTTCTATTGCTTCTACGATGTCTTCTTCCTGCATGCAACAAGCTTTCAACATAGAACTAAAAGAATGAATACATCTTAATCGAACAATCCCTGTCAGGATCATTTCCGAGACTTAAAAGTAAAAGCAAATTAGTTGAAAAGGAAATGTTGCAGACTGGCAACATAGCAAACAACATCTATTTTCTATGGAGACTGTTTGCAATTGCATGTTACAGTACTGTTACTTCGTAGGATTGCTCTTGAACCGATTAAATTTTAGGTAATCTCACTGGGACTGCACCTTCGCAATTTTACAATTGGTACTAAGAACATATCTCCATATTTTTGTTTAAGCGTGGTTGTAATCCCCATGTATATCAAACCCACTGGAATTGCCTCCAAACAGAGGAAAGTATGATGAAACCCCAATACCACAACAGCAGCTAAGGGGGAAAATCATCATTTCGATACGCATCCTACAAATTCAATTCACACCACAGATCGTTTCGGATTGTTGTATCGGAACCGTCAGCTTTGAACAAGAACAAACAAGCAAAAATCAAGCAGCTCCAATAGCACTAATTTGCCAGCAAAGATAACCAGCTCGCCAATTAAGAGTCGTTTCATTTCCCATCTTAACCACCTTAACTGACGAACCGTAGCTAAATTTCCCGCCTTGAGCTCCGCGATTCAGCAGCGCATCGCCAATACCACGCCAAAATCCACCCAATTCCGCAGCTAGAGCGCTCCTGGAACTCGCCGAGAGGACGCGACAACCACATCTCCTGTGCGCGCGAGGCGAGGTGAGGGGGGGCAGGGGAGGGATCACGGAAGCAATCCACGGACCTTGGCGAGCGCGGGGTCGAAGACGACGTGGGCGCGGCTCTGCAGAAGCGACACGGCGGCGCGAAGCACGCCGCGGCGAGCGGATACGGCGGCCTCGACGGCGCCGGTGCAGGCGGAACACGTCATGCCGGTGACCCGCACCTGAACCCGCCGCATGCCCGCCTCCTCCTCCCCCGGCCCCGCCTCCTCCTCGTCGTAGGAGCCCAGAAGCGCCACCTCCTCCATCTCGTCGTCGAGGCCACCGGCGACCGCCGCGAGCTGGAGGGCCATGGTCGTCAGAGACGGACGACGAGGCCGGGGTGGCAACGAGGGGAATGGGAAGACCAGGTATCGTGGCGTGGGAGGTGGGGGGTGTCATATGATAAATAATAACAGAGAGAGGCGAGGGGGCTATTTGAGATCGCGCGCGAAGTTTGAGGGGGCTTCCGCAAATGTTGGGGATATTGTAATGACGTTGTTTGTTTGGTTGGTTGGTTGGTTGGTCGGTAGGCGGCATCCGGGGGTGTCACCGTGTCAGACTCGCCGTTTACTTTTAACGACTTTTGTTAATCGGAGCGGCTGTTAATTCCTCTCTGGTTTCACTTGGTTTTGGTTTGACTCCATTGCTGGTTGAGCCAGTCTCGTTGGTTTAAATTTAACTCTGTTTCGTTTTGCCTACGTCTAGTGTGGTTTCATCATATTTTTTTTTCGATTCTAGGAAGGACGTTCGCGCACTATCTATCATCACCACATACACATATGCCACACGTACACAAATATGCATCTTAAACGTACGTCTAAAAAACGGAGATGTCATAATTCCTCTAAACATACTTCGAGAAACACGGGAAGAGCGGAGATAGCCCAACTCCACCATGACCTGCAATTGTTACTTTTGTCTCTACCCACAGCATACTTTCGCCAACGGCCATGCTTTCCATCTGTCTGGATGCAAATGTTACTTTTGTCTCCGACGCAGGAGGAGGCTCCAAGAACTCGATCTTGTTGTTTCCAAAGCAATACATGATCATTAATAAAAGAGTGGCATAGGCACGAGGGTAATGGTGGCCATTAGCTGTTCGGTATGGACAGCAAGAACAGGCATTGGCGATGGATTACAGATCAAGCCAGGTTATATATACATACATTAACATGACTGTATTTTTCTCTAAACCAATTGGCTATTTCAAGAATCCAACTGTCAGAGTGAGCAAAATGCCATACGGCAACATCTTCTTACGTGGTAACACTTAGGGCTGGCCATAAAGCCGGCTCACGCAAGCTCCTCCAAAAAAGAAAAAAAAAAGTGAACTTAACGTTTTAAACTTTACTCGAAATCGAAAGTTTATCCAATATTCCGAACTATAAAATCAAATATTTAATCTCTCAAACTTTGGCCCTGTTTGGGGGGGGGCTGTGCTTCAGCTTTAGGCCAAAAGCTCCCCCAAACAGCATGGCTGCAAAGCAGCTGGGAAGCTAAGCCACAGCAGAAGCACCTACAAAAGCTGCAGTCGCTGAGGAGGAGCTTTTCAGCTGTGGCTTCGCTTGACCATCTCCCATCTCGCTCACTCCGCCTCCTCGATCTCCGCCACCCTGCCTCGCCACCTCCATGTCACCTCTCCACTCATCCGCCGCTGTGCTTCGCTAGGTTACTGCCTTCCCGCTCGGTTGCCCCCCAAAAACTACAAATGCAGCCTGGTTTGCAAACAAAGATAACAAGAAAAACCACACCACCACAACACTGCTTTACTGACCAAAGAAATCAAAAGCAGCTTTTCATCCCAGCCGCAACCCCCCCCCAAACAGGCCCTTTGTAATCCGGTTTAAATAACTCCCTCACTCAGTTTCACATAGTGGTATTGTCTGTGTGGTAGGATGAGTGAGCGGTTTAGTCACGTAGAATGACATGATGGACAAGTTTAGATCAATGACACGTAGAGGTCACAGCCGCTTCTCTTCCAAATCGAAATAGAGAGTGATGAGGCTACAAGGGCCAATAACTATAGAAGCATGACAGAGAGTTCGAAGGGGGGAGAAGCCCATGTGGACCTCACTTATTATTGACTTAACTTAGTCTGTCATCTTACGTGGCAAAACCGCCCACTCATGTACCACGCGGACAAATGTCACTACACAAAACCAGGTCAGTGTGTTTTTTGAATTAAACTGTAAAGTTTGAGGGATTCAAAGTCTGGTTTATAGTTCGGGGTGCTGGTTGGACTTTCAACAAAAGTTCAGGATGTTACATGAACTTCTTCCCTCAAAAAAAGTAGCTTGATTCAGCTTGGTTCGTTAAATTAACAAGCTAAAAAACCATCTCAGCTCGACTCGATAAAAAGCTCAAGCTGCTCGTGAGCAACACATCAATCAAGATGAGATGAGCTGAGCCACGTGAGTTGAGGTAATTAGTCAAGAGCTAAGATAAACTTAATATTAGCTCATAATTAAATATACCAGAAAGGTGACTCGCTTCGACCCATTTATTTGGTTTACGAGCAGAGCTCATGATAAATCCAGTTCAAGGGTTTGCGAGGTTCCACCTTTCCTGCAAGTAGCAATGAACCGCCCAGCTTTGGCTTTGGAAAGTAAAAGGTGATGTTCATGACTCATGAGTGGATGCTACGTTTGGTTTCCATTAATTTGGAAGGAGTTGGTGCCTGACACTTTGGACAGTATGGCTTTCGCAAAGTGGTACATTGGACCATACATTGTTCTCAAACAAGTGATCGATAATAAGATCGAAATGCTAGCCTATTTGATCTTTTTTTATTCAAAAATAGCTCTTTTAATTATTTTTTTTAAAAGTAGCCTCTCTTCGTGCTACAGTATCATAGTATCGTAGCGTGGGATTTTTTCCCGCGACGCGGTGGCACGGGGATTTGAATTACTGCGAGATGGGCGTGTGGGAAATCGGTGACGCGGAATCTACCGGCGGGTGCGGGATTCAGTGCAATTGACACGGAACAGGGGCGCAGGAAATGTAATTTTCGCAGACCGGTGGGGGCGGAAATCTAATTTCCGCGGATGAGGGGACGTGTGATTTGGATTTCCTGCGGCAGGGGGTGTACAGCAATTAGATTTTACCGTGGTGTGATGACAGTTAACAGTTCAATAATATCCCACAACTTGTTATCAAATCATAGTTTGATTTGCAGCACGACATCGCCAAAATCCATAAGACAATAGTCACTAGTTGAGGAATCGCACGTACTACCAAGTACCAACAACAAACATTTTATGTGCTCAAAAAATATGCAACCATGCATGCCGGACCAACTACATGCATGTTCTAAACTAGTAGTCGTACAATAGTTTTGTCATTTGCAGGGGTGTAATGAGAAATTAGTATGTTCTTTTGTTGACACCCCACTCGGTTAAGTAAGTTACACCATGTCCATCCTAGGCTGCTACCTACCTTGGAGAAAATTGCAAATATACCCCCTAGAAATCGGTGAAAACAGCATATCCTTGGAGAGAAATGCAAATACCCCTAGAATCAGTAAAAACAGCCTTTCCTTAGAGGAAATTGCAAATATTTCTGCTTAATCTTCAGCCCTGAGTGTCTTAATCCATGCATCTCCGGGTCTTCTAGAATGTGGATGGGTACATCAGCCATCTTCAAGTCTGTCTAGTAGTCCTTGGCGATCTTCAAGGAGAAAAAAAAATATCATGAATTCATTTATTTATTTATTAAACAAAAAACAAATTAAAACTACCTAGTCGATCCAACAATGCTATCAATCCTGTGGGCTGTGACGGGCTGCAGAGTCCTAACTACTATACTGATACAGGAGTTGGTGCTGATGAATTAATTATATTCTCACTGTTTTTGATACAGGTTATTTTAACTTTTAATTTCGAGGTAACTTTGTACCATTTTTCTCTTGTATGCCTCTTCTGTTTATCTATTTTTAATATCATTTGCTACCATAGGTCAGAGTAGAACATATCATTCAAAGAACAATAAGTGATATAATGAAGAGGAGTAATGCGGTATTTTTGCACATAAATCTAGTTAAAAGTGCAGTATCCTAAAATAATATCTATGTATATGTAAGAATGAAAGGAGTATATATTCTAGAATTTAAGGCTAGTTTTAAGTTGTGTGCATGAGGTCAGTATTCGATAAAAGCATCATCCTTTCGTCTTATTAAATTAAGATGAGAGATAAATAATCATAGTGATAAGCATGTGTGTGACTCTTAAGATGATCCGGCCGGCGGATGTTGCAGTACGACGCGTGGAGAAGTAGTACAAGGTGAGTGTACTACAGCAAGCTTGGAAGCGGTCACGACTGTACTGCCCTCACCGTCCTCTACGCCGTGCGTCAATCACTGCATGCTCGCTGGGTGGGTCTCCGCCAAGACTCGACTAGTTCACATCATGAAATTTCATTGTTGCCACAGTAGTGCTGTGTTAGTCAGTAGTTAGTACCCGGTTATCGCCATGACGCGTGCACTAATTAACTTAACGTTCACACGATCCTACGTGTGCAGGCAGACGAATTCAGATTGTTACGTGCGTGCAATGTAATCGATCGACTGACTTGATCGGCCTATCATTTTTACTCTCTCTCTCTCTCTCTCTGCGATTATCGGCCTGTCATTTGTAGCTGGTGAACAACTCGAAGCTTCATGCGGACTCTCGATCCTTTCCCCGGCCACGACAACGCCCAACGAGGCCATTTGACGCTTGCTCCAGTTCGCTGCATGCGCTGTTCAAAATCTTCTCTCTTTTTTCTCAAAGCTACGGGAGTACGGCGCTGAAAGGAGATAATTCTATCGTACCCCGTCGACCCACTAGAAAAGGTATCCCTTAGGACGTCTTGTTGCCTTGCTCTCGTTCACAGGGCGTAAGGCTTAAATCCCAGTCCGTAAAAGTGCACCCATAAGTGCTTAATGAGACATATGGACACCCTCACTTTGCTTGGAATGGACTGATGAGTGGAGCAGCTATGTCTTGTGGGCCCATGAGGTCGGCTCCCGAAGGAGAGGCCAAGCCTTAGGACCCTATGAGACTCTAGAATTAGAGGCTTACTTCTCTGAGATCGTGATATATGAGACTCTAGAATTAGAGGCTTACTTCTCTGAGACCGTGATATGAGATCCACTACCACCTCCTCTAACTGATAAAGATGCTCACACTTAAGTCACCCTAGTAGAGGTAGGATGGTGCTTGTATAACATATTGCGTATCTATAAAAGCTCATTGTAATCTCTGATTGTAACTTGAATGCTCATTGAATATAAGAGACAAATAGCAGATGTGCCCTCAGGGAACCCGGACGAGATATCCCTCCTCCCTGCCCGAGGAACGCACCGACAGTAGTAGGGCATCTATCTTAGCGTCCGAACCTGTATAAACCATCATATCCACTCTCTCTCGTGGATGATGGCTCGTGAAATGGCAGATGTCCATCCTCACTTATATGTTCTGATTCCTAACATACCACAGTATGTTTTCGCAAACTTTAGCCAACGATATTTATTTTTTTGTTAAATTTCAAAAAATAATTTTATAATATTATATTTTTGTTAGATTTCACTAATATATTATAATATAAATTAGTGTTCAAATTTATATTTTGGAGACCAGGTGAACGTCAAAAATAGTCTTTTGTGACTGCAGGAGTAGCTCATTTGCTACTACGCTAGCAGCTAGTCCTGGGCACATGGGCCGTGCCTCGTTGGGCCGGCCCGGAGCACGCAGGCACGCAGACGGCCAAAGCCCGCCCGGCGTTAGCGGCCGTGCCATGCCGACCGTTATCAGATATCGGCGCGCTCGCCCAAGACTGAGCACGACGGCGGACGGCCGCAAGACGCCGCTTTGGGCCGTGCCGTCTTGCCCGGCCGAGCAGCACGCAGCACACCGCCCACGCAGACCTGACCATGGCCGGGCGGCAGCAGCAGCCAGCCTCCAGCTCACGCCATGTCAGCGCCGCCACCACACATGCAGGCGCCGCCACCGCCACCGTGGGGAGGAGAGGAGAGGAAAGGGAGGAGGGGAGAGGAGAGGCGGCGCGGCGGCGGGAGGCCGGAGGGAGAGAGCGCGGAGGAGAGAGAGAGGCGGCCGCCGGGAGAGCGGGCGAGGCGAGGCGCCGACGCCGAGCGAGGAGCGGGACGGGCGACGGCACGCGAGCCGAGAGAGAAAAGCGGGAGAGAGAGAGGGGAGTGGGCGCGTCAGCGCGTCGCGTGGGAGAGAGAGTAAAGCGGGAGAGAGGGGAGCGTGGGAGAGAGAGAAAAGCGGGAGAGAGGGGAGCGTGGGAGAGAGAAAAGAGGGAGAGAGAGGGGCGTGGGAGAGAGAAAAGCGGGAGAGAGAGCTGTTTTTTTTACCGTGGGTGAAAGAATGATGTGAATGTGATTGAGCGGTGTCACTCAAAAAGCAAAACAAAATGATTCGATGCTCTGCGTGTATGCATGCAACCGCAGTTTGAATGGATGCTCACACTCGAGGAAATCATGGGAAGCAAATCATGCGCCTGATGTATTTGAAGTTTTGAACGCGAGAAAGACAGCGATGTGATTGATCGATCCCATCCCGCCCTGTCTAAAGCAATTTTGAACGGACACACTCACACTCGAGGGAATCACGCGACAGCAGAACAACAGTCATTTTGCTGAACACACCATAAATACAAGGGATGGCTTGCATTTTCTCTGCACAACTCTCAACTCTCTTGCGCTCTCTCTTGCCCATTTTGCTCAGCGCCAAAGACATTCTCGCATCTCTCTCTATCCGCTTTTTTACTCTCGTTGTGAAATAAAATGTTTCGCAAGAGCAAGAGTAGGAGAGCACGCCCGCGCTCACCTAGTCCCCCTCGTCAGGATCAAGAAATCGACCCACGCCAACTCTCCCCCAGCATGGGAGACTACGGCATAGATGACCATCATCTGGACGGCACGCACGGCATCGGGGATGCCTCTACACTCCGGATACACCGAGCTCGGATGCCGCTACCTCGGTGCATGCGGGACGGGCGTCGGTATCCACACCGAACACGCAGTCCGACATATCGATGCAGCCAGCATGGGCGTCCATAGCCGGCAGTCGACGCGCGTGGTCTTGGCAACATATGGACGAACCGTCAAATCGTTGACGGACATGAGGTAGTGTATGCTTTTTTGCAAATCATCAATCTAAACTATCTCGCACGCATGTGGTGGTACAGTCATCTAAAGAGACACGCGGAGAATTGCTTGAGGAAGATATAGGCCTGACGGAGGTCGGGCGAGGCGTCGAACACACTCAACTTCAACACCGACGGTTCGGTAAGCACATGGGTATACAACGCCGACGTAGCTAGAGAAGAAATTGCACGTTACATAGTTACAGAGGATCTTCCGCTTAGAACGGGTGAGAGCTCTAATTTTGAGAGAATGGTGCAACGTGGTTTTTGCCCGCAATACGAACATGTTTGTTGAAGAACAACTACACGTGATGTTGGTAAAATGTTTACAACTAAACTAGAAATGTTAAAACAGACCTTTATGACGCTTAGTTTTTCATTCGCATTAACATCTGATATATGGACTTCCTCTCACCAAAGAGCAGCATATATTAGTATTGTTGCGCACTATCTAGATGACGAGTACGTACTAAATAAAAGAGTTATAGGGTTTAGGCCAATCTCGGAGTCACACACCGGACATGCTATCGCTACCCGTATACTTGAGGTTGTTAATGAATTTAAAATAGAAAGTAGAATTGTTTCTATTACTCTTGACAATGCATCAGCTAACACAACGGCTATGGAGCATCTCTCACCGCGCCTGGAGTCTTATATTGGAGGTTTTGTACTCCACCAGAGATGCGTATGCCATATTATTAATCTCATTGTACAGGCAGGTATGCATGTAATGAAACCTACTTTGGAGGGCATACGTAATGCTATCGATTTTATTACTAATTCACCTGTGAAGTTTGCCCAGTTCTCAGAGTACTGCAAGGCCATAATATGAAACCAAGAAGATTCAACCTAGATATGAAGGTTAGATGGAACTCAACTTATACTATGCTGCAACGGTGCGAAGACTACGAGCACATTATCACTGTCTTCGTCAACTGCAATAATGGTGAGGTATTGGTTACTGACGCAGATTGGATAATTGCTAGTCATTTTCGTAATTTTTTTAAAAAAAATTACGACGCAACTAAAAAATTATCCGGTGTTTATTACCCAACTTCTTGCTTAGTTATCGAGTGGCTTTGGCTTATTGCTAATGCTTTTAAAGAAAATAGAGATAATTATGTTTTACGTTCCATTATAGAACCAATGGAGCAAAAAATTTTAAAATATTTTCAAGCTATTCCACATTTGTACTTTGTTTCTTTGTCATTTTGGATCCTCGGAGAAAATTTTCTGACTTGCAGGGCGCCTACGCGGGAATAGGTGAGACATTCGATTTTGATTTCTCTGAGGCCTATACTCATGTTTATAATGAGTTTTTTAGAGTTTTCGACAAATACTACGAGAAGTTTGGCACTAGAAGTGAAGCACGAAGATCTACCTCAACAACGCAACAAGCACGAGGCGGTTCGATGGCTTCAAACATGTGGAAGAAGCTGAAAGGCAAATCGTCTGGTTCATCTTTCAAACGCCGAAGCGCACCACAATGGAATCCACGGTAGAGATCAACCACTACCTCGACACGCCTTTCATGGAGTCCGAGCTTGACATGGACGAGGAAAATCAACTTAACTTGCTTTTGTGTTGGAAGAATAACCAACATATTTACCCCGTGCTATCCCATTTCGCACGGATGTACTTACTGATTCCGGTGTCCACCGTCTCGTCGGAATCCACTTTCGATTCGGTGGGAGGATACTTGAGCCAAGGAGGTCGTCTCTCACACTGAGATGGTTGAGGCAATTACATGCCTCAAAGACTGGAGCGTCAGGTCGAGAGGACACAACATCGCCCAGAGGATCAGAGATCACTGACGCGGTAGCGGACTTTGACAATCTCAAATCGGGTAGTCTATGTATATAAATGTAGTTATTGTACTCTTTTCCTTACGGGGTACCCTACACCGGGTGTAAGGTTTTAACGAGGCAAGAACTTTGTACATGTTCAAGATTTAATAAAATTTACTTCTTTTCCCCCCAATATTTGTGTCCATTGCTAGCAATACCGATATCTACACAGGATGTTTCTTTCGCATGCTTTCATTTAGTCATTGCTTTGCGTGTACATTTCTTCTTGTCATTTATTTACTTACTTTGCTAATTTCTCCAGAGATACACAAGAGAACGAATGCGTGTTCGCTAATAACGATCTAATTAATCGGCAATCTACTGTAGCAAAACCGGAGCAATCCACTGTAGCAAAACTAAAGCAATTTACTGTAGCAACAATAATGTACCAATTTACTGTAGCAAAACCGTTTTATTAATCTGGACCGTCGATTCGCTCGATCCGACGGTTGGATGCCCATCAACTGCAAACTTGGCAGTCACTGCGACTGCCAAGAATCTCTGTCCATGCGTGTTGCTCGATTGTAAATTTATATATTTATTTAATCAAGGTGACTATACATTCGCTGCACTGTAGCATCGCGTACGCACGCTACTACAAGCAAATTTGGATCATTTCCTCTCGTCGCAATAGTGTAAATGGACCGGGCCTGGGTCGGCACGAAGTAGGCACGAAGCGTAAATGAGCCGTGCTTGGGCTCGCCGAAGGCGAACCGGGCCGGCACAGCCCGGCACGACGGGCACGATGGGCCGGCGCGGCCCGGCACGGTTCCGGCCCGAAGCACGATGGGCCCGTGCCGGGCCGGCACTGCGCCCACCTCAATAAGCAGCGCTACTGCCATGCTAGCGTGGAGTGGCTGGAAAGTGTAAACTAAAACCTCGTAAGCACATCATCGTATATTATAAACGAACCTTCAGATATATAAAACGAGACCGGTATAAGCAAAACTTTTACATCATTTCAGATTGCTTCCAGTAACGCTTGCTCCTCTGTGATGTATACATGATATATAAACAAGTGTACCTGCAGCAGACGGCTTCCGATCTTCTGATGAAACAATTGTGGCCTAGCTAAGGGCTACTAGGGTAACAGGGCTACCGTTACGGGCTACATTTCCATGCCTTCTAAAAAAAATAACTACATTTGCTTGGCTACAACTGCTGGAACTCCTCTCGTCACAGATACAAAGAGTTGGCAAACATGATACCCCGACGTAAGCCGTCACTCGCCGATCCAAACTTGCTCTCAAGGTTAACCTCTCCAACAGCTTGAGCAGCAGCTTTCAACTGACAACAGATTCAGAGTTAGTTGGCTCAAAAAGGAAAACAGCACGCATCTAAATTTCGACTATATACAAGACTTGGGAGACAGAATAGTTAAGTGGTGGGCATGCAGAAAAGGGCAAAGAACAAAGTGGATGCCAATCACATTGTCCTATATTGAGATTTGTTTAGCAAAAAAAAAAGGAAACATTGCTTACATATCAAGCTACAATTTTTTGTACAGCAGAAACACAAGTCATCTTTGCATCTCGTCCATTGAACCACCACTACTTATTTACTACACCAACCAAGTTACGAAATCAGGCAGTAAAACATTTGAAGTTCATTTAACCTTTGTGCCATAAAACAATTTCGACATTATCAAACTAGACTTTAACTTGTACATCATATTCAGTCATGTCACAATGAGAGTACATGTTCCCTGACACCTTAGTGAACATTTCCCTAGCAGCCTCATCACATTTTGGTTCGCATGCACATTGAACCAAAGGCTATAATCCAAGGCAGGCATCCTAATGTCTTAAGATGGCAGGCATTCTGATTGTCCTAAGTGATTTTGGTACTAATGGTAGAAGGCAACAGGTGGAATAGGACGAGAGCAGGGGGAATACACAGATGGTCTACCTGATTGAGAAATTCATCCAGCCTTCTAGCCAGCCGTATGATGCTTCCTTCAAAAATGTCGGTCATTTCTATCACCTCTCCGAAGGTGGCTCCCTTTATGGAGAAAATTCAGGCATTAAAATGTAACCAAGGAAATTATAGCAGCAGCATCAATGTAGAGTATAATTGCATCTGATAGGCAGATTTGACAAGATAAGAATCAAACATCAGAACTGGATGATAAGATATCTTAATGTCTACAAAATTTCCAAAAAGGAAGATTTTTTTTTCTAACATCAGGATTTGCATAGTGCTAACCAACCTTTGATCAGCAGTATATGACGTCCATCAGGTAGGGTTTACAAGTTGATTCAACGTATTCCTCAACATTTACATCCAATTTGCATTCTCGTTGAACCTAAAACAAGAATGACAAATCAAAGGATCTCAATCAAGTACAGGGAGATAGCAAAATATAAATGATACAAGTATGCACCTCAGCTATTTTTCTTGCAGCCTCCTGTAGTTGCATCATTGGCTTAGAAAGCTCACTTCTCAGGCGTATTTGCTCACTCGACTTATCACAAGGTATAAAGCAACTAGCAAGGGAAGCAACTTGATGATGATCAAGATCATTAAATGTACCTGATCAGATGAATTATATTAATGCAATATTGAATATAAATTTACGCAAAAACTTAACAGAGAGAATCATATGAAACGGGCACCATTAAACATAAGTTCAGTGATAAGAAGCTCATCCCCTGTGTCTATTAAACAGGCAGCACGTCCCTTTAACTGGAGAACACCATCAGCGTCAATATGACCAAGCATCTTCAGAACGCGAGACCGATTCTTAAGTTCATCCCTAAATTTTTGTAGCTGAATGGAGGAGAAAGTAAGAGCGCATTTAGCTGTTTGAAAAGGACCAAGTATGCACAGATTCAACCAACCTGTGAATCCCGCATCTTTGACTTTAGTTGTTGAATTTCATGATTCAGCTCGGCCTTTCTTTGATACCACGACAGTTGCTGCTCACTTTGATCAGACTAAGACACAAAAAAAATAGCACAAAAAAGTAAGTCAAAATATAGAAGGGACTAGAAATTTCTTTATTGAAAGGTAATGATGCGGAATACCTTATGAAGTGGGTGAGAACATAGTTTCTGCTCAAGGTCCTCAAGTTTATGAACCAAGTCAACTAATTCAGGTTCTTGAATACCCATGTCCTATTAATTATATCAGAATATCAAAATGAATACATCAGAATTTCAAGAAGATTGCTTTACAATGCCACAGAATTTATTTTAAGATGCTCTGAGAAACTGGACGAACTCAATATGAGTGCAAGAAATGCCAACAGACAGTAGAGCAAGAGCGGCCATCAAGAGTATGTAAATATGTCAGGCTAGAAATAAGCGGCTGAAGATCATGTCAGTGTATCAGCAGTACCATTTGTTTTATCTGCCTACGTATCATGCATGGACAATGTATTTAGTAAAGAATATAAAAGCCCTATTGTATATGCTTGGGGGTATGTTAACTGCTCAAGGCACCTAAAAAGCAGATACGAGAAGGAATAGTATCACAAGTATGGAATACAGAACATCTGGAGTGCTGAGCTCATGTACAATTAAATCCTGATGTGATATATTTCAAATTTTCAATTTTCTGGAATATTCAGTGTCTCTAGATAAATAGTACCTGCAGTGCAAACATCACAAAGATTGAAAGTGACTTTATGTAAGAAGAATTTCTGTACCGTACTTTGATTGGATGTAGCTTTGGAAGCCCATGGGGGTAGCACTTTCCTAGTTCTTGCACTGCAAAAAGAATATTTTGTCTTGCTTCAGGTGGTCGTAGATCAGGAGGAATGTTGATTCTAATGCTGCGTAGACCAGCTACTAAAGGCAATGGTACAGGAACCTGCAAGACTCAACATTAATCAAAAGTAAATTTCGGGCCATCCTTAAATGACCATCATCTACTGATAGGCTATCGAACTAAAGTTATGCCACCACAATTAAACCCTTTGTCCATGAGCTTCAACTCACCACATGCACTTCGCCCCTCTCCCCTAGGCGAGGTGGGCATGGCCTTGAACGTGAACCATTCTCGCTTGAACTAGAAGAGCAGTGAAGCAAGGTATCCACTATATAGTTATTACTGCGAGATGCACTTAATGCAGGAGGGAGAGTACCGGATGCTGGAGGTTTCTTCACCACATTTACAACCACACCCCATCCCCAGTCTGTTGAACCATCCCTCACCTTAACCTGCCACGATGCAAATTGCTGAGTGCAAAGGAATTCGTACAAATTTTACGAAGCCTACATCACAAGTCATAACAAAGCAACAGTTCATCAAAGAAACAACATGGTAAACTAGATATAGTGTCCCTCCTCTTTCTCATCAGCCAAATACAATGGTGATGACTGATAAACATATCCAACTCATCCTCAAGCAGGAACAGAACCTATGAAAAATGGAGTTACGTACCAGCCATCCGGGAACCAGATATAACAAAGCTCTCTCTGGTCTAATCATCTCAGACATGATTTTCTTCTCAAGTTCAGATATATCAAACCCCAATTCGTGATATTCAGCAAGATCAGTCTGTACAGGGAAAAGTGTTAGACTGCTACTCAAACAGTTGCACAATAATGTGACGACAATTAAAATAGCATACCTCTCCAGAAGAGTCAAGCAAGGTAGCTTCATTTTCCAAACTTGCAATCTTCTGAACCATTTCTGGCAATGCCTGAAAAGCGAGTGTAGCTTACCTTTAACATTCCGAAGGAAGGTGGGAGTACGTACTCCCAAGAGTATGGAACCGTTTTCACACACACACACACACATTGTATACATGTATATACATGTACACATGTATATGTACATATATATACATACATGCATGTATGTCTGTCTGTCTGTCAGGGGAGGCATCTACAAGAGGTCCTGAAAGAAACCTTCTCATATTGAAACTGATGGAATGAATTCCTGATCACATGCTCAGCGGTAAATTGGCCCTCCGCACGACTCATTAAATTCAGAATAGTGTAATAGCTCAGCCGGAAAGTACTGACGAGAGGTGCTGGTTTGCCTAACACCATGTCCTTGATAACACTCATTTCCATCTGCAGAGTTCGCCCATGTTAAAACCAATGGCCAAAACTCAAACTAAAAGAAGTGAGCACACAACAAAAGCTTAAAGTGCATCTAACATAGTGCACACGCACAAATTAAATTTGGAGAATCACTAGAAGCTAACAAAAGCTTACAGTGCATCTAAGATAGTGTACATGCACAAATTAAATTTGCATAAGAACCACTACAAGCTAAGTAAATCTTGATATGACAAGCAAATTCAAGCATGAGTATGGAACAAAACCAAAGTTTTAGAGGACAGATTCAACAGCACAAAATGAATCTTAGCACAACTACTACACAGAAGTCAGAACAGCTCAAGCATCTTTCAAATGTAAAGGTTCAATGCACTTTCAAAACATGTCTTGGCTCATGCTAACTTCAGTTAAGTCATGCATGTCGTTTGTATACATTGAAAAAAAAGATTAAATCTGACAATAGCACAATCAGAACCACGACTACAAGTGAAGTAGCAATTATTTGCATTAAAAAAATAAAGAAGTTATCAGTTGCAACATTTTATTTTGCCAACTGCACCCAAAAAAACTGCAGAATCAGGATGCATTGGACCAAATTATTATATATTTTCAAAGGTATCTCATGTGTCAATAATAGTATGTTGACTTGTTTGAGTCAACAAAAGAGAAACTAAACCTCCTGGCATGAACATATGGAGTGATATTTAAAATGTATTGAGGAAAACAAATATAGTTGCAACAGAAAACTGCATGGCCTTACTTTCTCGTCTATCATTATAACACAAATTCCACGTTCATCCTTGCCACGCATCCTTGCCACGCCGACCAGCTCTTCCACTCATCTATGAAAATGAATATGGAATTACAGTAAGAAGGGCTTGTATGTTCTATTCCTCCTACTAGCTCTATCTTTATGCATGACTTGCACTTCATATATAAATTAATATTTACCTGTATGTATTCTCCAGAACCAATATAGCGGTTAGTATCACCATCCCATTTTTTGACAGATGTGAAGACAACTGTTTTTGCAGGCATATTCAGCCCCATGGCAAACTGAGAAAAAAAATCAAGATCATGTATTGATCAAATGCTGCTACTAAAGAATCAAAGGTGCATAGCAGAAAGTGCAAAACATTAGTTCTAACTTTCCCTAGTTCAAAACTACAAAATGGTCCGTTTGAGAAATGTAACTCCAGATACATGTAAAGGGATCAAAACAAGTTTAAGATTAAGTGGAATAGTCGGGTTAAAGAACGCACCGTCTCAGTAGCAAAGAGAGCTTTCACAAGGCCTTCTTGGAAGAGCAATTCTACCAGCTCCTTTATTATTGGAAGTAGTCCAGAATGGTGTACTGCAATACCCCGTTTAAGAAGAAGCAACATCAACTCTATAGCAGGTAAACTTCTATCTTCCTCGCTTAAACAGAAAATAGCACTACGGAAAACTTGCTCGATGCTATCCTTTTCTTCTTCAGTGTTGAAGTCAAGTTTTGACATCGACATGGCATGGTGCTCACATTCTCTTCTACTGAAGCTGAATATTATGACTGGTTGAAACTTGCGCTTCATAATCATCTGCAAATTATCATTCATCGAGATTAACCACGCATATGAGTGGCAGAAACTAAATCAAACTTGAACAACTAAACAGTGAATATCTACAAATGAGATCTCAAGTGTGGCCTGGTCTTTTAACACAGTAGATTTTTAAATTAGGAAAATTGCATGCATGTTACTGAAAACACAAGCTGTCTATTGTAATACTCAGGTAAATTCAGAAGGCACAATAATGCAAGAATACATCTTGTGGTAAAAAATGCCAGTGGCTAGGTACCTTGACGATTTTGTATATGTCAGATGTTCCGGAAGCACTTCCACCTTTTGCAATTCGACCACTGGCTTTAGGTCCACCACTCTTCCTGCCATCCAATTGATTACTTTGCTTTGTAAACGTGTCTTGCAGCTTCACAAAATTATCCTCTCTGAACTGACCATTTTCATCTACTACAAGGTAGAGACCAGACCCGCCTACTGGGAACACATAGTGCTGTAACGGTGTCGGCCTGAAGTCTGTATATACCACGTGACAGGGCTGCTTGTGCAGGTTGCATATCCACTCGGCAAACTCAGTTGCATTTGACATGGTAGCAGAAAGAAAGACCATCTTGATCGCCCGGGGCAGGAAAATTATGCTCTCTTCCCACACAACTCCCCTCTCACGATCCTTCATGTAGTGGATCTCATCAAATATAACCCAAGCAACCTCCTTGATTACCTCGGAGCCCCTATAAAGCATCGCCCTCAGGATTTCTGTCGTCATGACCAGGCAAGTAGCATTCGGCTGAAGCGTGACATCGCCGGTCATCAAGCCGACATCGGAAAACTCCTGGCTAAGCTCCCTGTACTTCTGGTTGCTCAGAGCCTTGAGAGGCGAGGTGTATATAACCCTCTGCTTGTCTCTGAACGACATCGCGATGGCGTACTCGGCGATGGCGGTCTTCCCTGCCGAGGTGTGAGCCGAGACCAAGACGGATTCGTTCCGCTCCAGGCACGCGATGGAGACGCTCTGGAAGGGGTCTAGCTTAAACGGGTACTTCTTGGCCATCTCCCCATTGAACGCGGGGTTTGCAAGGGCACCATGCACGGCCTCGTCCTTGGACGAAGCGCCGTAGCCGTTGGGAACGGCGACCTCATGGATGCACGATCGGGAGAGGTTCCGGCGCTTGGCAGCTGAATCGGGCTGCGACTGCTGCTCCTCGCCCGAAACGGCAGCGGCGGCGGCGGCGGCGGCGGCGGCGGCGGCGGAGGATTTGCTCTCCAAGTCCAGCTCGGGCGCTTTACGCTTGCTGCTAGTATTGTCCACCCCTTCCCCCATCAGTTCGATACATGCAACCTATCACATCAGCAACACAAGAAGCCAAATGCAGCAGCTTACAGGATTGGATTGGAGCAGCAGAAACGATAAATTCCGGAAAATAAACCGCAGCAAACAAATCCGCAACAAACTGCGTGGATTGGATTGGAGAGAAAGGAAGACTTGGGCCAGGTTGCTCACAGCAAAGAAAGCCGGAGTAGGGCGCCAGATCGACCCCGGCCTCTTCCTGTTCGCGCCGCCGTACGTGTCCGGCCTCAGGACGACGTGGTTACTCCTGCTCGAACAAACGAAGAGGAGGGGGCGCCGCCGCCGCCGCCGCCGCCTGCCAGCGGAAGGAGGAGGCGAGTCTGCGACGAGGAGAAAGGAAGAGACTTGAGGACGCCAGCCCGCGCGCGGACCATGTCTACTTTCCTTCTTTGGTCAGTCCGCCATTTTTTTACCCCTTTTAGCTCAATGGGCCGCCGCCCACCATTTGCCCTTTCCTCTATGGGCCGGCCTGGTATTAAATGCAGTAACTTCCAACTGAAAACGGTCCAAAACTTTCAACCGGATAGTAGTATTTCTCAGCTAGAGATTCGAAAGCCTTTGATCGGTACACTTTCGCCTAAGGACTCCAAAACTTCCAAATAGAGATCGAAGTCATTCAGTTGGAAAACTTTCAAATAGGGATCGAAAACTTTTGACTATAGATAGAAGCCTTCAACTGTACTCTCTCCGTTCTTTTTACATGTGTTGACGTCAAAAACTTGAAGTAGGGTTTCTGACAGTAGCACACCAGACGAACACCTGGTTCAAGAGCGTGCCAGTCGATTTGACTTATAATCAACAAGGTAAAAGATATAAAGTTCACTCGAAGCCGATCGTTGGGATCAATCGGCTTAGACTCAATCAGCTTGAAGCCGATTAAGATCAAAGTATCAGAATATATCTAATTAGCCGATTAAGGCTAATCAGAGGATAAAATTCTCTCAAAACCGATCGTAACGATCAATCAGCTTAAACTCAATCAGCTTGAAGCCGATCAAGATCAAGGTATCAGAATAGATCTAATTAGCCGATTAAGGCTAATCAGAGAATAAAATTCTCTCAAAGCCGATCGTAACGATCAATCAGCTTAAACTCAATCACCAAGCGATCAAGATCAAGGTATCAGAATAGATCTAATTAGCCGATTAAGGCTAATCAGAGGATAAAGGCAGATCGATTCTGAAGAAGGCGATGCGCAACAAAATCAGAATAAATCAAACCTGGAGCGTAATTTGAAGAAGATCAACAATCGGCGATGCGCAACTTTATTGATCAAGATCGAATTACAAAGACTAAATTACAAGAATTACTCCTAGTCGACGGAAAAGTAGATGAAAAGTAGAAGCGAATTGGTTGGTTGGCTCTGGACAGCTTTTCTTATCACCTCTAGACCTCTTTTATACCCGTTGGCCGATAGAGTCCTAGTACAACACGTTAGGAGTAGAATCTATATCGGCCTCTATTTGGATGGTACTTTCCTTAACAACCTGTTCCGTTTCCAAATATCTTCAATCTGTATCCTGGCCGTATCTTGTTGCTCTTGGACTGCCGATTCTGATTCTATCTGCCAAATTTTGGTGCAAACATATGCCCCCCATTTTTGAGAGATAACATGTTATCTTTATAAAAATTTCATCATCGGCTTAAACATATATTTTCTTATCATAACCAAAATTTTAACTGCATCGAGTTAATTTAACTTTCAGGTTGGTAATCGGCCAACTTGTATATTTGTAGTTGAGTTTTAGCCAATCAAGATCCATCCGGTTCCTTAGACAAACCAATACACACTATACGATCCCACGTTGATCGCTTACCAAATCGGCTATCTTTCGAGCCGACGGGTGGTATGTTTTTCCAGACTAGATCGGCTTTATCGAACAAAAATCATCGGCCGAATCCGATTTTTTCTTCCTCCACTCTTTTCTCGCAATCTTAATCGGATGAAGCTCATTAAAAGTTTTATCCCATTGTTTTTCTTGTTCAGCTTCTCTCATCTCTTGGGTCCTTAGCCGCTGAAGCCTTCTTCTTTGTGATCGGCTTAAACCTGGAGGACACCATCTCGGCTTTGGTTCGATCGAATTATATATTTTTCCTACCAGATTCATACTAGCCGTCGAGCTAGACCCTTCACCTTGGTTTTGTTTCTGACTTATGATCGGCGTAGAAATCTTTTGTTGAACCGATCTTAAACCAGACTCATCTTGATCTTGTTCCTGACTTATGGTCGGTTTATAAATTCTATTTTTAGTCGACCATCTCTGCCTGTCACTTTGATATGGGTAATGCCGCATCGGACATGTGTTTGGTGTCGACAAAGCTAATCCCCTCTTCCAGCAAAATTGCCAAAAAGGGCACCATTGGTAAGCTCTTTCAGGGCCACCTGGCCGATATTCATTAACTGGCCGATGTGGAGGACTTCGTCGTGGCCTTTCATTCCTCCTTTCATATTTTGCTAGTAGTTGGGAAAAAGTGAGCTTCGACTTCTGTATCGGCTTACATAGTGGCAATGCTCTTTCAGCCTGATAACCCTTTGATGTGATTGTTTTAAAAATTTTCCCTTCGCGGTCGGCTTTTATTTGTATAGAGCCAACAATAATCATGAGTGTCCTATTGCCATCAGAATTTGATTGTACATCGGCTTGACGCGTCATTTTTATAGCCGATGATATATGAATTTGATCCTTTGGCTCTGCATCTTGTGTCGGCTTTGTCTTCTTTTTAGAGCAATGGACCATGTTAATTGGAAAAGGATCAGCGTCCAGCTGCATCGTCGGCTCTTCTGCAAATTTTAGTTGGTCATCATCTATAGCCGATTGTATCTTGTCTTTGTTATTCTTCAATTTATCTTTGAAGTCGTTATCATCGGAGAAACGACTTTCTTGAGCCGATACTCGCTGTAGGAGATGACTTAAATTGGTGAATTCCTGCCCGCCGAATTTTTCTCTTAATGAGGGTATCAGCCCCTGGAAAGCTAAATTAGCCAACTGATTATCAGGCAGGGTAACACTAAAACACCTATTTCTCACTTCCCTGAATCTCTTAACATAATTGACGAATACTAATAAAAAGGATACCCCAACAGCCCGAAGCGACGAGCCAGCGGCCTCAAGCATATCTTCAGCCCAACAGGCCGCGCCCGGCCCGCCGTCGACCGAATCGCCTACGAGACCGCGCAAGGCATCCGCTCCCGACCGGCCAGGGGAAGCGAATCCGACCAGATAGCGCTCCCGACCCCCTCTTGGCGGGGCGGGATCTCTCGACTCCAACCAAACCAAGGTGACGAACGCCGAGTGCCGCGTGTCAGGTCCTCGTCGGCCTACCGCCACGTACCCCCCGAATAAGGTCAATCAGAGCGACTATACAAGGGCAGGTGGCTCCTTCCCAAGAAGATCCGTGATCAGAAGACAAAGCTTCGGCCCGTCAACCCGACCACGACAAAGACGAAGCGCACGCTCCTCCCGAGGCAGCACCAACGCCACGCACTCGACGCCAAGATTCGCAAGGATCACAGAGGGCAAGTACGCTATTTCCCGAAATACCTAACCTCCCGACCACCAAGGCTACCAACCCAAAGATGGGCAAGACGGGTGGCGACCATCCACGGGACGAAGGACCGAGCTCCTAGCATAGGTCACCTCGCTTTCCTCCTAACTCGATGTAACCCGCCCTTCCTTCAGTATAAAAGGAGGCGGGGCTAAACGATTCAAAAAACAAGCCAACGAGCGAGAACGAGAAAGGAGAGAGCGCTATCAAACCCATCTCGCTAAGCCATTGACATTCTCGCTTGTAAAACTTTGTGCACTATCTACACTCAAGAGTAATACAACACCACCACACACGAATCGAGTAGGGACCTTCACCAACCAAGATACATCTTGGACTCACGAGTCTAACCATTCAGGAGTGGAACGCGACCCCCTAGACTTACAAATTTACTTGTCGGGCGCCCCAAAACGCCGGCGGTTGGCGCGCCGTAGGGGACTTCGCGTCTTCATCACCATCTCCGATTCCGCTTATCTCCCGATGGCATCCACCCATCGCGACGGCATGATCGGCCGGAACCGGATCCGCCGGCTCCTCGACCGCCGTCACCCGACGGAGGGCTCACGCTGTCGTCCCGCCGTCTCGGAAGACAGCGCCACGAGAGCTTGGGCGCCCTCTCCGCGACCGCTAAGCTCCGGCTTGGGCGCCCGCAGCCCCGGCCGGAACCCGAGGAGTGCTCGCCGCGGTCGGCGAAAACTCCGAGGCCCGGGCGGTGACCATGTCACCCCGTAGGCTCGCGGTGTGGCGATGGTCGGCTACTGCCGGCCTCCATCCACAAGCTGCCGGAAGACTCTTCCGACGCGACTCGAGCCCGACACGGAGTACCACGCCGCAGCGACTCGCGAGTGCAACATGGCGGCACTGCCGACGGTTCCCGCAGCCCTCGTGGCGCGGGACCTCTGTCCGACGACTCAGCGCAGGAGGAGGAGTGCCAGCCAGCGTCATCGAACGCGCTTCGGACCGCCGCGCGAGCTCCAACAACAACAAAAAGTTGGAGGAACGGCGGATCGAGCTCGACCGGCTCCAGCCAACTCGAGCAGAGGGCTCGAGGCCCGCATGTGCTGGCGGCGAGCACGCACGCTGGCGTCGAGCACACCCCAGCAGCGGAAGGTCCGACGGTCCTCACTTCTTCCCCACGCCGGTCAAAACGTGGCGCGCCGCAATGCGCCGAGGCCTCCCGAGCCGACCGACCCGGAGGCCAAGGCCACCTACCAAACCTCCGGGCCGGTAGAGCACGCGGTCGCGCAAAGACATGCACGCCTCGGCTCCTATCGCCTGAGCCACCTCGCCACCGGCCCGCATCATTGCGGCGGCCGGATGGGTCCGCACAGTGTCGCCGCACCGCGAGCCACAACAGCCTCGCGCGCCGGCGCTAACGCCTGGTGATGCCTCGACATTCGCGCTACCCTTGAGGCGCGAGAAAGATGGCGGAAGAGGCCGCCCACTCACGGGTTGCGGCGGCGGGCACCACCATCGCACTGAGCCCCGACGGTCCCGGACCGCGGGCGTTTCGCTAGGGATCCGCCAGCGACTTCCCGCCAGATTCGAGCGCCACCAACATTGCCAAATACACCGGGCCACAAACCCGTGTGTCGCTCAAGATTACCGGCCGCATGCCGCGCGGGAGGAGCAACGGATGACCTCTTCATCATCCAATACCTTCCCATCTACCTCGCAGACTCGGCCCGAGCCCGGCTCGAGTACTTGCCGCCAAAACCATCGTGGATCGGACCGACTTGAAGGCCTCTTCGTCGGCAACATCCGTGGCACTTACAAGCGCCTCGAAACTCCTCGACTCGAAGGGTCGCAAATGCAGCCTGTGGAAACCCTCCGACTACATCCGGCGGTTTTCCCGCCACAGGCAACGAGCTCCCGACATCTCCGACGCCGATGTCGTGGAGCATTCATCTACGGCACCTCCCGCAAGGCCTTGGTACACAAACTAGGTTGTCTCAAGCCCGTAACTACCAAGGAGCTCCTCGATATCGCCACTCAACCACGCCCGGCGAGGAGGCCGTGGGAGCCATCTTCGAGGGAGGAAAGGCCCAGCCAGAACCCGGTGTCCGCGATCGGGTCCCTTCCGACCGCTCCGACAAACCAAGCGGCACGGGAAGCGATCCGCGAGCCCCAAGTGGTCGCCACCGCCGACCGCCTCGCCAAGCGGCCAGTGCGACCGACCGCCGCGCGACACCACTTCGAGAAATTGATGGACGGCCCGTGCCCAAACCACGGGTTCTCCGTCAAACACAAGTACCGGATCGCGAGGTCCTGAGGCGTTACCTCTCCAGCGTCCCCGCAACGCCGCGTGGCAAGGGAAGAAGTTCACGCGCGCGCTGGTCGCAGAGAAAAAGCGCACGACGAGTTCCCCGAACCCGACGGCCGCCTCATGATCTTTGGAGGACCACCGCTATGCCGACAAGCGCCGGCTCAAGCTCGCTTATCGCGAGGTCCATACCGTCGCGCCATGCGTCCCCCAATACCTCCGGTGGTCGGAGTTCCCGATCACCTTTGATCGGACCGACCACCCCGACCACGCCCGCACCGGAGATACCCCGGTGGTCGGCCCGTCGTGGGAAGAAGCGCCTTTCAAAGGTGCTCATGGACGGAGGCGCGCCTCAACATCCTCTACGCCGAGACGCTCGACGCTATGGGGATCCCGCGCTCCACCCTCCGACCTAGCAAGGCGCCCTTCCATGGCGTCATTCCTGGCCAGCAGGCCCATCCACTCGGGCAGATCGACCTGCCCGTTACCTTCGGGGAACCGGAAACTTCCGCGACCGAACCCTCGCTTTGAAGTCGTGGACTTCCCGGTTCTACCATGCCATCCTCGGGACGGCCATGTTACGCCAAGTTCATGGCGGTCCCCGCCACGCCTACCTCAAGTCGAAGATGCCGGGCCACGGGAGTCATCACCGTGGCATCGTCTTTCCACCGCCTACAATCGCGAGCGCAGTGAGCCAGAGCTTGCCTCGGCGATCATCGCGTCTGCCGAGCTCGACAACCTCGTGAGGGAAGCCTCGAATCCGCCCCGAGTCCAAGAAGTCGGGCGGGATCCTTCAAATCCGCCGAGGACACGAAGGAGGTCACGGTCGATCCACGTGATCCGACCAAGACCGCGGCGGATCGGGCCACGCCCCGCCAAATAGGAAAGCGCTCGTCGACTCCTCCGCACCAACAAAGACGCTCTTCGCATGGAGGTCCTCCGACATACCAGAATCCCAAGGGAAGTCGCCGAGCACTCCTTGAGCATCCGACCGGGCTCAAAGCCGTGCCGCCTAACGCCGCGCCGCTCGACGAGGAGAAGCGCAGGATCATAGGAGAGATCGCCAAACTTCGGCCGCAGGTTCGTAAAGAGGTGCGCCACCCCGAGTGGCTAGCCAACCTCATGCTTGTAAAAAGAAAATGGGCAATGGAGGATGTGCGTTGACTATACGAGTCTCAACAAAGCATGTCCCAAAGATCCGCTCCTTTGCCCCGCATCGACCAAGTCATCGACTCCACCGCAGGTGCGAGTCCCTCTCTTTCGGATGCCTACTCGGGCTACCACCAGATTGCGCTAAGGAGTCCGACCACTCGCGACTTCCTTCATCACCCCGCTCGCTCATTCTCGCTACGTTACGATGCCGTTCGACCTAAAGAACGCGGCGCGCGCATACCAACGATGTATGCAAACGTGCTTCAATAACCGGATCGGCCGTAACGCTTGAGGTGTACGTCGACGATATTGTCGTAAAACCAAGAAGGCCGACGACCTCGCCCCCGACTGAAGAGACCTTTGCGAACCTTCGACGATTCCGCATAAAGCTCAATCTCGAGAAATGCGTTTCGGGTTCCCAAAGGAAGCTCCTTGGCTTCATTGTCTCGAGCGAGGCATCGAGGCCAACCAGAGAAGATATTAGCAATCGCAAGGATGGGCCCAATCAAGAACCTCAAGGGGGTCCAGAGGTCGACCGGATGCCTAGCGACTTTGAGCCGCTTTCGTGTCTCGCCTCGAGCGCGAATGCCACTCTACAGCTACTCAAGAGATCCGACCGCTTTAGTTGGACCCCGAAGCTCAGAGGCCCTCACCCGCTTGAAGGCCTTCCCTCCTCGCCTCGATCCTGGTCGCCCGGCACCAGAGGAGCCATCGCTCCTCTCGTCGCGCCACTACCCAAGTCGTCGGTCGGCCCTCGTGGTGGAGCGAGCGGAAGAAGGCCGCGAGCTTAAGGTACAACGCCGCTTTACTTCATTAGCGAGGTCCTTTCCGAGTCCAAGACTCGGTACCGCAGTGCGAAGCTACCTCTGCGGTGCTCATTGCGAAGAGGAAGCTTGTCCATTACTTCGATCAAGACAACATCACCGTGGTGACCACGTCCCGTTGGCGAGATCGTCCGCAACCGCGACGCCTCGGAAGGATAGCCAAGTGGGCACTCGAGCTCGCGGCCACGACATCACATACGCCCTCGAACGGCGATCAAGTCGCAGTTCTAGCCGACTTCGTCGCCGAGTGGACCAAACCTGTGCACCACCGGTGATCGAAGACCCCGAGCATCGGACAATGTACTTCGATGGGTCTTACAACAAGAATGGCGCGGCGCTGGAGTTGTCATCATCTCCCACTTGGGAACAAGCTCCAATGCGCCATCGCCGCTGACGCCACCAACAACGCTGCCGAGTACGAGGCCCTCGCCAACGGTCTCCGGATCGCCGCCGACCTCGGTGCTCGCCGACTTACGCCCACGGGACTCCAAGCTTGTCGTCGACCAAGTCATGAAGGCCGCGGAGCCCGAGACGCCGTATGACCACGCATCGTCGAGAAGCGCGCGGGCTCGGCGCGGTTCAAGGGCTTCGAAGCCACCATAGCTACCGACGCTACAATAGCGACGCCGACTACCTGGCCAATCTGGCCTCCAGCAGAGAGCCGGTCCCGCCCGGAATCTTCGTCTGCGACCTCCTACGGCCTTCCATCCAACTGGGCCCGGTGGCCGACCGGTCCCCCGACCTACCTAGCACGGTCGCCCCAACCACCGCGCGGTCGGGCGTAGACTTGGCCGGGTCGAGCCACGGCGTGCTAGCAACCGAATCCGACTGGAGAAAGCCATTCATAGATCATTTGACGGACGGGTCGCTTCCTCCCGACCCGACCGAAGCCCGGCGCCTCGCCCGGCGAGCAAAGTCTTTCGTCCTGATCGGTTCAGACCTTTACAAAAGGAGCCCCTCCGGGGTCCTCCAAAAGTGCATTCTGGCCAACCAAGAAAAACAACTACTGGACGACATACACAATGAATTTGCGGTCACCATGTCGCGCCCGATCTCGGTGGGAAAGGCCTTTCGGCAAGGTTTCTATTGGCCGACCACGGTGTCCGACGCAGAGCGATCGCATCGCACGCGCGAAGGATGCCAATTCTTTGCCAGCGCACACATCCGCCTCCAGCCTTGCGGATAATCCCCATCACGTGGCCTTTGCGGTTTGGGGGCTCGATCCGGTCGGGCCTTTCAAGAAAGCGCCCGGGGGCTTTACCCATTTGCTCGTCGCGGTGGACAAGTTCACCAAGTGGATAGAGGCCAAGCCGGTCGTAAGCGTCACGTGGGCACAAGCGGCCATCTTCTTCCGCGACATAGTCTTTTGATTCGGAGTCCCAAACTCCATCATCACCGACAACGGAACGCAGTTCACGGGGAAGGAATTCCTCGAGTTCTGCGATGACTTCAACATCCGCGTCGATTGGGCAGCCGTGGTCCATCCGCGGACCAACGGCCAGGTCGAGCGCGCAAATGGCATGATCCTTCAAGGGCCCAAGCCGCGGATCTTCAGTCGGCTCAAGCACTTCGCAGGGCGCTGGGCGACCGAGCTACCCTCCGTCCTCTGGAGTCTGCGGACCACGCCGACCCGGGCGACCGGGTTCACACCGTTCTTCATGGTATACGGTGCTGAGGCCGTCTTGCCGACAGACCTGGAGTATGGCGCCCCAAGACTGCAAGCCTTCGAGGAGGCTCGGGGGCTTGCCGCACAACAAGACTCCGTCGACCAGATCGACGAGGCGCATGACGTGGCCGTCCTGCGATCGGCCAGATATCAACAAGCTCTGCGACGTTACCACGGCCGCCAGGTTCGAGGGCGGTCTTCGATCTTGGGCGACCGTCTGCGTCGGTCCGCACCAGCAAGGATAAGCACAAGTCGCCGCCACAGGAAGGCCCTTCACCGTCGTGCAGATCCTCCTACCGCACCTTTGGCTCAAGGACACCGACGGCCGCATCCTTCCAAATGCATGGAATATAGAAAAGTTAAGGCGATTCTATCCCTAAACTCTTTTCCTCTTCCTAGCATGCTCTTTACTTTCTTCCTTCCGAGCACCTGGTCGCCGTGCGACGACTCAGGGGCTACCTTTCGGTGCCCCCGTTCAGGCTGCTCCCGGTCGGCGCTTGCGCGGGTTGATGACCCAACCGACCACAAGGTCCTTCCCGAGCGGTAACTCCTTTGACCCGAGTGCTCTGACCTCGCCCACGGCTATGGTTGCTAACACTTCGTGGAAGAAGGAAGTACCCGAGTGGAGTGACCTTTGGGTCGGCAGGGAACACTCCTCCCCCGCACGAACTCAGCTATCCCACGCGCTTATGAGGGTACGTGACCCGACTGGTCATGAGGTCCATCCCGAGCGGTAACCCTCTCAACCCAAGTGTTACGGCCTCGCCCGGGCTATGGTTGCTAAGTAGCACTTTGCGTAAGAAGGAAGTGCCCGAATGGAAAGATCCTGGCCGGTCTAGAACACTCCTATCCTCACAAGTCGCCTAACCGCCGCATAGCCAAGTCTCCAATCCACCTCGCTCCTCCCAAAACAACCCGACCTACGCATAAGTGGCCCTGCGGTCCTTAGGGCTATGGTCGCCAAACGCTCATCCTAAATACGAAAAGGACGAGGGACGATTCGGGACTTGATAATTTCAAGATTGTTTAAATAACGGTCTTTACAATCTAAGAAGGATAAAGCTAACTTTTTCTATTCTTCTTGGCGGGCGGCCGGTGGCGGGCGGAGAGTTGGCGCCTCGCTTCTGGAGGCGGCTGCGGCGGATGCGGTGGGGCGATCTCGGCGTCGCGGCTCGACCAAGAGCTCGAACCGGTCGATCTCCTCGTCGATCCAGCTCCCGCCACGCCGCTCCCACCACCGCGAGGTCGATGCCGTCGTAGTACGAGATGGTCTTGACCAGCCGATGAAGCTCAAGCGCAGCGCGGTGACCACCGCCTCTTCTACGGTCCGCACTCGGGCGGCAGCGAGGCAGGCACTCGGGCTGCCGGCTCCAAGGATCCGATCACGACCTCCGACCGGCCTTGCGGAGGGCCTCCGGCTCGGCGCTCATCTCGCCCGACCGTCCTCAAGAACCTTCAACGCCGCCGGGCCTCGTCCCGCCACGATCGCCACGTCGCGGCGTCCGAAGCGTTCTCTGCGCCTCCACGGCGACGCCAGATTCTTCTCGCGCTCTGCAGATTGCGGAGATTTTGGATAAGTTCGCCTGTGGGTCGCACCCCAAACTTAATTGAAGAATTGAGACACTTAACGGCCGCGAGTTGGTCGATTGCGCCTTCCGACTTGGCGTCTCGTATGAAGTCTTCGGCTCGGCCACTCCTTCGGCGATCGCCACTCGGAGCGAACTCGGCAATCCCCACGAGCCTTGTTCCGCTCGGTCGCGGACGTGTTACTGCGTCTGCGCGATCCCCTCCAAGCAACAGCGGCATCCTTAGCCTCGGTGACCTCGTCGGAGGACACCGCTCGCCACTTTCGCCCTCAAAGCCTCGGCTCCTAGGCGCCATCATGAAGGGCCTTTGTGGCCTCTTCAAATCCTTGGCGGATCACCACCGCCTCCGACCGCCTAATGCCCGGGGCCTCTGGGCTAGGCGCAACTCAAGCGCGCACCGATCGCACTCCTCCGCGCACCGCCCACGATCGTCGGAGCGCTGCAGAGCTCGACCGACGCCGCGGCGAGCCCGCAAGTCTTTGCAAAAATGTGGACACTCCGTTAGTCGCACGGAAGAACTATAAAAATGTGCAACGAATCGAACTTTTGGTGACCTACAGGCGATGGTGGGACTCCCGACCATCATATCCAGGCCACCGGTGGAAGACTTGAGCAAGGGCGGACCTTCACGGATCGCCTATCTCGCCGGCGTCAGGTAGCGCTTTGCCGGCGGCGCCCACTCGCTCTCCTCCGCCTCACCCATGATGCCCGACCGAATTACACCCGGCGACGCGCCTCGCTCGCCCGTTCGGGCGGGGCGTCGCCGTCCAAGCACCATGGGCAAGGGTGACAAGGTCAACCTTCAGAACCCCCTCGGCGACTGCGCTGAGGGCATCGGTCCGCACCTCCCACGACGGCGGGGTCGCACCTCCGTCGCCGGCCCGCCACGATCGGGCGCGATCACGGCGGCGCCATTGTCTCATCCTCCAAACGACGATCACGTCGTCGGAGAGGTCCCGCGGAGGCGGAAGTTCTTCTTGAGCACGACCTCGGGTGGGCTCCGTCCCTCAAGGCGATCGCCCTCGGGCCGACGCCGCGACCTTCGCCGACCCAACCGGTCACCGAAATCACCGGCGCCCATTACTTGCGGGGCGATGTGGCACGCCCACGGTCACCGCAGATAGGCGCTGCGTTGCAAAGATTCAAGAGTCGCTCGGGCGGCTTTGCCAAAAAGAAAATGCTCCAATAAAAGAAACACTTACAAGGCCGGCGGGTACGCGGCGCGCGCCTCTTGCGGCCCCCGCCAGGGCAGTCGGCCGCCGCTTCCACTGAAGCCACCTCGGTAGAGACGCTGCGACGACCGCAAGCGCAAGATCACCCCACTGGGATCCGTGGCCACGGGCCCGTGATGCCGCCGGCCAAGTCCACGCCGCGCGCCGATCGGCAGATCGTGAAAAAACCCACCATAGGGGGCCGGAGGCACTCCGCGCCGTCGATGGAGGTTGTCCCCACGCGGTCGTCTCCGACACATCCTCGCGCGCCGCGCGCCGCCGTTCCTTACTTTTCTTCCTCCTCCTTTCCTCCTTCCGCTTCTTGCGGGAGGAGTCAGCCTCTGCCGTCCTCGCCCGGGCGGCCGCCCGCGCTTCCTTATCCCCCGGGAGCGGCGCCTGGGAAGACATCCCCATGAGCCCCTGAGAGGATGCAGGAATGTCGGTCAAGTGCTAAGGACAAAGAAAAGAGAAGCAGAAAGGAATTTCATCGGCTTACCAGATTTGGCGGAAAAGCCGCCGAGAATGGCTCTGGATGGCCATCCGCGGCCACCGCGGCGCTTCCGCCCATAACGGCCGCCACCCGAGCCTCCACCTCAGACGCGGCCAGCTCGGGTTCTGCCATCCTCGCCCGGTCGGACGGCCCCGCATACCGGAACAAGGGGTGCGGCCTGTGCACAAGTGGTTGCACGCGCATCCCCATGAAGGCGCGCACAACCACGTCCCCGGTGAGCCCCCGCCTCCTTTGAGCCCTGATCTGCTCCACGATCAGGGCCAGCTTGTTCTTCTCCTCTTTTGGCGCCCAGTTCCACCGCTCCTCCGCCATGGGAAGCTCGCCGGTGAAACGAGGGGCGCTGTCGCCGACGTTTCGAACGTAGAGCCATTCGGAACGCCAGCCCTTGTTGGACGAGGGCAGCTTTACCTCCAGGTACTCCGTGCTCGACCGGGCGGCCGAGGCGAGCCACCCAGAGGCGCCGCGCGCGCCCGACGGCTTTGTCCTTCCGAGCCTTGCTCGGAAGAAGTGCCTCCACAACGCCCAAAGTGGCTCGATCCCCAAGAAGGCTTCGCGGCGTGATGAAGATGGCGATGTGGAGGACCCCATTGGGGTTGAGATGGTGCACCTCCACCTTGTAATGAAACAACAGCCCCCGGACGAACGGGTGCAGCGGCAGGCCAAAGCCGCGCTCGAAGAACGAGGCGGGCACCACGATCTCGTCGCCCCGCGGCGCGGGGGTGGCAGCCCCGGTCGGCACCCTCCACCGGAAAGGTCCCGGCATGAGGAAGCCCTTCTTCACCAAGCCGAGCGCACGGCTGTCTTGCGCGGAGCACTCCGGCCACGACATCTTCACAGGGGAGACGACTGGAAGGTGAGAAAGAAAGGCTGGGGTTTTCTTTCCTTAGCTCTCTGGTGCTCTTCTTGTTTCAGAGGCAGAGACAGAGAGGGCAAGAAAGCGTGACCACTCGAAAGCACCCAACGGGCGTATTTATAGAGGACGAACGAACGCCGGCCAAGCAGGCGCCCCGTCAAGCGAAGCGTCGCGACCACCCTCGTCTGTCGCGCCCGACCGTAACTCCTGGGCCAATACCACTCCGCTTTTAATCCTGTCTTGTCGGCGTCAAGGGCCATAAAGACGCCGCCGAACAACGTGTCCGTAACCTCTCGGTCTCGCCTTTAGGCCGAACAGTTGCTCGGCGCGAGAAGCCCATCGGCCGCTGCCCCCCAAGATGGCAAAGCTTTGTGGCTTGCGCCAGGCCCAGCGAGGAGTGGGTTCAAAAGGCCTACCCCACCGATGGGTATAAAGCCGCCCAAAGAAAAACTTGAGCAAGGGGCGGTATGAGGTGAGCCCCACGGTGGCCCTCGGTTAGGTCGGTGACGGCCTAATCACCTCTACTCGCGTCCGAGACCATACTTCACACTCTCCCGGAGCTCATCAATGAGCGACACCACCGTGCGTGCTCGGGTCGGCGGACGACCTAGAGTCCATACGGGATTGAGTAGAAAGGTTTTTATGGGTCGCCCACACGGGGCGCCAGACACCCTACTGGGGACCGTCCGCTCGGAAGGTCCCCTTGGGTGGGACCTCCCAGGACCCACTCGGACTACCCGCTATTAGCTCCACGAGCACGGCGTTCAAACCAACGCAGGTAAACGCGCGCCGCTCATCCCCTCCAGGTCCCACACCTGCGGATGGGGTATACATGTGGGATAGACGGCGGCCATTCCTCTCGCAGCTACCCTCACCCGACGAGGACTCGAGAAGGATGCCCCACGTCCAACTACGACGGTAAACGAGCACTCACGTCCAGCTACGACGGTAAACGAGCACTCACGTCCAGCTACGACGGTAAACGAGCACTCACGTCCAGCTACGACGTTAAAACGAGCACTCGGACACCCGAACCTCACAGAGGCATCCGGTCGTCCTGCGCCACCAAGGCATCAGATAGCTACAACGTTAAACGAGCACTCGACACCCGAACCTCACGAGGCATCCGGTCGCCCCGCCACCAAGGCACTCGGACATCCGAACCTCACAGAGGCATCCGGTCGTCCCGCCGACCAAGGCACTTTGTTTAGCTACGACGTTAAGCGAGCACTCGGACACCGAACCTCACAGAGGCATCCGGTCGCCCCGCCGGCCAAGGCACTCGGACATCCGAACCTCACAGAGGCATCCGGTCGTCCCTGCCGACCAAGGCACCGTCTAGCTACGACGTTAAGCGAGCACTCGGACACCGAACCTCACAGAGGCATCCGGCCGTCCCGCCACCAAGGCACTCGGACATCCGAACCTCACAGAGGCATCCGGTCGTCCCGCCGACCAAGGCACCGTCTAGCTACGACGTTAAACGAGCACTCGGACACCCGAACCTCACAGAGGCATCCGGTCGTCCCTGCCGACCAAGGCACTGTCTAGCTACGACGTTAAACGAGCACTCGGACACCCGAACCTCACAGAGGCATCCGGCCGTCCTGCCGACCAAGGCACTCGGACACCAGAACCTCACAGAGGCATCCGGTCGCCCCGCCACCAAGGCACTCGGACACCCAAACCTCACAGAGGCATCCGGTCGTCCCTACCGACCAAGGCACTGTCTAGCTACGACGTTAAGCGAGCACTCGGACACCGAACCTCACAGAGGCATCCGGTCGTCCCCGCCGACCAAGGCACTCGGACACCGTAACCTCACAGAGGCATCCGGTCGTCCCGCCGACCAAGGCACTTTGGACACCCGAACCTCACAGAGGCATCCGGCCGCCCCGCCGACCAAGGCACTCGGACACCGAACCTCACAGAGGCATCCGGCCGTCCCGCCGACCAAGGCACTCGGACATCCGAACCTCACAAAGGCATCCGGTCGTCCCCGCCACCAAGGCACCGTCTAGCTACGACGTTAACGAGCACTCGGACACCCGAACCTCACAGAGGCATCCGGTCGTCCCGCCACCAAGGCACTCGGACATCCGAACCTCACAGAGGCATCCGGTCGTCCTGCCGACCAAGGCACTGTCTAGCTACGACGTTAAGCGAGCACTCGGACACCCGAACCTCACAGAGGCATCCGGTCGCCTGCCACCAAGGCGCCGCCCACAACGATTAAAATTAAAGCAAACTCATCGCAAAGACATTTTCATAAAGAAAAAGAAAATTTCATTATAGGCCAACAGGCTCAAACTTTACACAACTTTACACACGGTACCCGACAAATACAAGAGTGGCCACGCTGCACTACGGCAGGACTCTACCCACGCCTAGAACCTATCAAACATCCGTGCGGCATCGGTGGCACCGACGGCATCTTCGGTAGGCCCTTGCTCGTCGACGGGACGGCCGCCACGGCCGCTGGCAACACGCCGATGCCTCCACGCTGCTCAGCGACATCGACGCGGCCGCACCAACTACGGTCGGCGCCTTGCGCCATCGCCTCGAAGGCCCCCTTACCACCTCGAGCCTCGGAATGGCCTCGGCGCGCGTCAACGAGCGCGTCGCGGCTGCAGCTTCTTCCTCCTCGAGCTCGGCCATCGCTGGTCGAACTCAGCCCAAAGCTTCGGCCAGAGGATCTTCTTCTTCCACCGCGACGCCATCGCGAAGCTAAAGACTAGAGGATGTCTCAAGCCATTTGAAAGAACAAAAGAAAAAGCTCGTCTCCTTCAAGCAAGCTACAGCGCACGATATATATATATCCGGACGAAGGGAGGCTAAGCGTCTCGAGTAAATGCGGTGCCGGAAAACGAAGCATCCTTCACGTAAACCCGAGGCGATCAAGAAGACGAGCGGCGCGCGCGCAAACTATGCTCGGCATGCGCAACGAGGCGAGTAAAGCCCCGGCGGGTCAAATGCCCCGGCCAAACTCCGGACGATCGTCGGATCCAACGGCACACCGACGGAAATCGCTAACGGGATCGGTGGACCGACCTACCGTGCCCGCCACCACTTTCGTCCAAGTTCAACCCCAACCGAATCTGCCGAATCGCTTGGGAGTTCGGGCTCATCGACGAACACTAATAAAAGGATACCCCAACAGCCCGGCGACGAGCCGGCCTCAAGCATATATCCACCCAACAGCGCGCGCCGCCGCCGACCGAATCGCTGCGAGATCGCGCAAGGCATCCGCTCCCGACCGGCAGGGAAGCGAATCCGACAGACAGCGCTCCCGACCCCTCTTGGCGGGCGGGATCTCCCGACTCAACCAAACCAAGGTGACGAACGCCGAGTGCCGCGTGTCGTCCTCGTCGGCCTACCGCCACGCACCCCGAATAAGGTCAATCGGGCGACTATACAAGGCGGTGGCTCCTTCCCAAGAAGATCCGTGATCAGAGAAGACAAAGCTTCCCCGTCAACCCGATCACGCATAAAGACGAGCGCACGCTCCCTCCCGAGGCAGCACCAACGTCACGCACCTCGACGTCAGCATTCGCAAGGATCACAGAGGGCAAGTACGCTATTTCCCGGGAAATACCTAACCTCCCTGACCACCAAGGCTACCAACCCAAAGATGGGCAAGATGGGTGGCGACCACCCACGGGACGAAGGACCGAGCTCCTAGCATAGGTCACCTCGCTTTTCCTCCTAACTCTCGATGTAACCTGCCCCTTCCTTCTGTATAAAAGGAGGCAGGGCTAAACGATTCAAAAAAACAAGCCAACGAGCGAGAACGAGAAAGGGAGAGAGCGCTATCAAACCCATCTCGCTAAGCCATTGGCATTCTCGCTTGTAAAACTTTGTGCAGTCATCTGTACCAAGAGTAATACAACACCACCACACACGAATCGGGTAGGGACCTTCACCAAACGGTATACATCTTGGACTCACGAGTCTAACCATTCAGGGAGTGGAACGCGCGACCCCCTAGACTTACAAATTTACTTGCCGGCGCTCCCGAAAACGCCGACAATAATCATTTACCGATTCCTCGGTCTTCTGTTGGATAGAACTTAGATCCAAAATCCACGAGTTCGGTATCGGAGAAAAAGTACTCATGGAATCGGCTTTCCAAATCGTTCCAAAATGAACCGAATTTGGAGGTAAACTAGTAAACCAAGTGAAAGCGACTCCGATAAAGACAAGGAATAATCTAATTTTCACCGTCGATCGAGCCGCCTCGCCACATCGAGCGACAAAGTGTCCGACGTGCTCTAAGGTCGTGACCGAATCATTCCCAGAAAATTTGGCAAAATCAGGAACTTTAAAATTATGTGGACATTGCATGCGATCTATATAATCCGGATACGGCTTTCTATATCCGATGACTCTACCCTTTGGCTGTAAGCCGAATTGATCTCTCAACACGGCAGAAATCTGGTCGACCCAATTAATGTTGTTAGCCGACAAGGTATCGGGGCTCTGCCAATGATCATGACTAGTATTCTGCCCCCCGAGTGCAGACTCGGGCTGTCGGTTAGACTGAGCCAACGGATTTTGTTGGTTTTGATCATACCCATTATACCTCCTAACCGGTGGTTCTCGTTCAGGAACAAAGGGCTCTGCATAGGTTATGACCAAATATCTTCAATCTGTATCCTGGTCGTATCTTGTTGCTCTTGGACTGCCGATTCTGATTCTATCTGCCAAATTTTGGTGCAAACAACATGATATTTTTAACTGTTTACGGTCTCTGATATGTGGCTTTGACCATTATTTTTTTTAAATTATATTATTATATACTAATAAAATATAGTATTGTAAAAATATTTTTAATGACAAATCTAATGATATAATTTTTATATTGCCAATCTAGATAATTTTAAACATATTTATCACGATGGAAGGAGAGGAATGCAATAAATCACATGCCCCTCCTAATACCAGCGCTTAGAAGTTCCTGTGCATTCGAGTCCATAGCTTAATTAGCTCTATGTTCTAGGAGTATGAGAATGAGATGAGTATCAAAAGTTCAAAACAGCCATATATACTTGCTGCTTCCATTAGATTTTTACAGACAGAAAAAAAAAACTTAACTAGGTACAGCTAGTGATGATTGACTTTGAAAAGTGAAAAGGAAAAGGAGGACAAAAAAATTTGATCATGTACTTGCATGTATGAATACTACTCCCTCTAGTCATAAATACATATCATTTTGAACATTGATATGGTTCCAAAATACAACTTTGACCACCAATTTATATTATAATATATTTATAAAATTTGACAAAACTATAATATGTAAATGTATTTTCTGAGACCAATCTATATATACTATTTTCTCTATCTTATCTAAATAATTTTAAAAATATTAATAATCAGAGTTTCAAAATTTCGATTGCACATAAACTAAAAATAACATATACTTCCTCCGTCCAGGTTTATAAAGCGTATTTCTTCTTGACTAAGAAGATATTAAAAATGACTAGATTACCCCTAATTATTATCATTAAGCACTATATTCAATATATGCATGTAGAAAATATAAATTAAAGATGGATATTTATTACTGTTATAGAGAGAACGTCATACTAATTTTACATTAAAATATAAAATATATCCTATATTTATAGATAATACCATATAAAAAATATGTCTTATTAACTTAAACGAAGGGAGTATTAATTGAGTACTACGCTAACACTATCACCGCCCCCACATGAAAGCCACCATGGATGGTAGATGCTGCAACGCCTGTTTCTTTCTCTTTGGATGATCAGTTCCGCACCCGCACCGGGGAGAGATGCCTGCTGCGCTAAGCTTCACTGCTCAACCATGGCGAATCACGGCAGCGGCAGCACCCATACACTTGACACTTCAGGAGAGAGGCCTCAGTGTCATCCGTTCTTACACGGTAACTGAAAGTCTATAGATGCAAAAAAAAAAAAAAAAACAGTATCTATTTAGTACTCATTCCGTGGTGCAATATAAGTGCCGCGTACATACAAAGTAAGCACATTATTTAAGTACTTCCTCCGTATCTTTTTATTAGACGTAGTATTTTTTTTAGTAAACTTCTGTATTATAAGGTGTACATACCATGGATGCGTTTTTAACCAATGATTTAAACAGAGGGCTACAGTTGCACTATAGAGGTTTTGAGGACACAAGCGTTAAGCTATTTAGGTAAATCGCACTAACACAACTAGTGGTTAGCGCTTAGCAGCAATACCGACCCCTATAGCTCAAAGCAATTTGAATTATTGATTTACATGTCTACAGCCATATTTTAATCTAGTGATCTGATCTATGTGATCCTATTTACCAATATGCACCTTCATGGCATTGAGAAATACGAAACAAAATTTCCAAATAACAGTATAATCCTAGTTGCTACTCTCTTGATTTCCTTCCGATGAATGTTGAGTTTATCTTATGTACCAAGATTGTCACTGTCACGCTCATGCGTGCAACACCGGTGATGACTCTAGGCTGCTTGTGGTTGTGGATAATAAAAAGTGAGAACAGATCTTTGATATATAATTTGTCCATTCTCTCTTGCCGAGTGGTTAGGGTACTAGTTAGTAATAAGACTAGCTAGTTAGTAAGGAGTGACTAGCGTAGTCAATACTAGTGAAAGTATATAGTGATTGCTCTCTCTTTGATTTTTGATCTAACTTAGCATTGTATAGTTGAATAGTTAGATACTAACTAACTAGTCACAATTAACCGGTAAGTATATGGTGATTGGTGATGAGCAATTAACTGATTACTAATTGGTGAAAATATTTTCTTCATACTCGTGACATAGATGAACTGCAAGGCAACACCCTAACCAAAAAAATTCAGCTCGGGAGCATATAGAACATGTCGTGATGATAAAAAAATTAGCACACTATTTTGACTTTGGAATGTTTCTCACAACGTATAGTATTCTATACATTACTTAAAACTATAAAAACTAATATTTTATATAGGAAAGATAGCTTCCGATCGAAATAGCCTTCGCAATCCACAGAAGACAACGACACCGCGATAATAGCAATTTAAAACACTGTATTTAACCATCAAACATCCAGTTCTGCCCCTCTATTACTTGTATCTCTTCACCGCGTATAGAAAAGAAAAGAATAAAGATGTATCTCATTCCAACCACATAGCACCCCCTCTCCCTCTCTCTGAATTTTTTAAATAATAGATTTTTTAAATAATTTTAAAAAAAACCAATTTTTTTATAAAAACTAGCAAACTTACTCACGTAACTGCGTATCTAGATATTATGATATCATTGTCTTTGATATACAACTCTACTTCCAATTATTCAAATACAGTTGTATTTGTTATATAACTCTATTTATATATAATTAATCTGCACTATTATAATCTAGCCCCACCAAAATAAGTGGTAGAGATCCTTTCAATGATTGGAATACAATTATATTTATTATATATGATTAATCTGTACCGTTATAATCTGGCCTCAACAAAATAAGTGGTGGAGATCATTCTTATTTTCTTTTGATTAATGTGAGAATTTCTAAAATTTAGGATTATTGTGGAATTTTCTTGTCCTTAAAACGAAGGAGGTGTCTTAAATATCACCGGTTGTTTTTATATATATAGATACACCTATATCACCAAATGAATTGACAGTAGAAGCTCCGTCGCCAATTCAATTGTCGACAGAAGATCTGTCACCAAATGAATTAGCGATAGGTGTTCTATGGCCAAATGAATTAGTAAAAGAAGCCACAACTTGTTAATCAAATGAATTCACGACAAAACAATCCATGGTCAATTCAATCAACTACAAAACAGACATCCGTTGGCGATAGAAGCTCTGTTGCTAAACCTTTTGTCACTATTTAACGACTGAAGCTCTGTCGCCGGATATATTTTTGTAATTTTTTCAGGTATTTCTTTTGTAAATTATTTTAAATAATGTATTATTTTAAAAAAATCCTCTCTCTCTCCTCTACACTCCGGTCTTCATCACCGTTTCCCATGCAGAGCGATCCATCTCCCTCTCAGAATTATTTTTTTAAATAATATTTAAAAAATAAAAATTTACAGAAATAATATGCCAAAATTAAAAATTACAGATATACCTCTCTGTCGCAATTTGAAATAGCAACAGAGGCTTGTCGCTATTCCAAATAGCGACAGAGAGTAGTTTTAGGCCTCAGGTACACAGAGCAAACGCATGCGACCAATAGCGACATGCCTCTGTCGTAATTTCAAATAGCGACAGATCTCTGTCGCAATTTCAAATAGCGACAGGCCTCTGTTGTAATTTCAAATGGCTACAGATAGGTATATTTGCTATTTTTAATTTCGGCATATTATTTCTGTAATTTTCCATTTTTCAAATATTATTTTAAAAAATAATTCTCCCTCTCACTACTTCATCTCCTGGCACATCCATGTCATTTTGAGTGACGGAATGGTATTAATTCAGTTGCACATTTTGTTTCTTTATTACCATGAGTTGTATAGTCTTTTATCTTATTATCTTCTCAACTTTGTGACTTTCTTAATCTACGTGTTAGATCAAAATATACCTCATATTTTAAGACGGACGGAGTAATATTGAATGAAATTGGATCTAATTACTCATATTAGATGGACATACTCCAATCACAAATAGTTGTCAATTTGGATATAGGTGCAGTTAAACTTTCAAAACTTTGACTGCCAATATATTTTTAAATATTTAAGTTGGATAAACAAAATTATATGTGTAGATTTGTTTCACAAAGTACTTTCATAATATTATAATTTTGTTGAGTTTTATAAATATATTTTAATAGATATTAACGATCAAAGTTATGTTTTGGAGACCATGTCGATGTTCAAAACGACAACTATTTTTTACCAGAGGGTTAAGGCATATTTTTTGAATGATTTTATCTATAAATATATGGCGTATTTCATATTCCAATGAAAAATTAGTGTGATGTTCTCTCTATATCGTAATAAATATCTATCTTTACTTTACTTTATATTCTCTATATGCATGTATTGAGTATAATGCTTAATGATAATAATTAAGAATAATCTAGTCGTCTTTAACATCTTCTTGATCTAAGTACCAAGAAGAAATATGTCTTCTTGGACGAGGGAGTACTGCTCTTTCTATGAAAGTCAAGTATGATTTAATATTATTAAATATTACTTAAATAATGTATCTCCTCGATATACATGTGAACTTACATTGTGGGACGGAGGAATTACATAAAAAACAAACAGGTTGGAGGAAATTGTTGACAAACTAAGTGTAGTACGTGCTACACCTTCGCATGCAATTAATTGCTAACGAATGTTGCTGTTTTAGCAAGGATGCCATTCTAAAACAAAATTAAATAGAGGTTTACTCCTTCCGACACAAAATGTTACTACACTCTACCTTACATTACTACATTGACACTACTACACAAAAGTTCATCATAGACAGTTTAGAAACCTCATCACTGACAATTTTGTGAACTGTCTGTAAACCTGTATCAGTGATAAGAAAGGTATATCACAGACGGTTTCTGCACCGTCAGTAAAAACTAACATCAGAGATGATTCTATCTACGAACCGTCTGTGATGAGGGAATATCTTAGACGGTTCTAGGATAGAACCGTTTCTGATGACAAGTAATCACAAACGGTTTTTAATTAGAACTGTCTATGATATGAGATTATCACAGATAGTTTTTAAATAGAACCGTCTGTGATATGTTTTTTCCCTAACTCTCTTGGCAGAACTTCCATGATTAATATATGTTGTTCGAAATTTTATTTTTCTTAGATATTTATGCAACGACATTTACAAGACACAACCGGTTATAGATTTTGCAATTGAATATCAAAACATCTTAAATGCATGGAGACAACAGCTTGTCTGATGAGGAGGGCCTTAAAATATGAACATTTGTAAAACTTTCATCACCTTTATTATTCTAATGTTGATGGATTCCAACGCAAAATCTAATTTCATGAACAGTTCGTCCTGAAAGTTCATGCTCTGATTTATTTTTCATTTCATCCTCATCCCCGAATGAGAATACCATATACAGCCTATTTTCACTCTGATCAGATCAGAGTGAAAATAGGCTGCATATGGTATTCTCATTCGGGGATGAGGATGAAATAAAAATAAATCAGAGCATGAACTTTCAGGACGAACTGTTCATAGAATTGGATTTTGATTTGGAATCCATCATCATTAGAATAAGAAAGGTGATGAAAGTGCTACAAATGTTCATATTTTAAGACCCTCCTCATCGGACAAGCTGTTGCCTCAATGCATCTAGGATATTTTGATATTCAATTGCAAAATCTATAACTGGTTGTGTCTTGCAAATGTCGTTGCATAAATATCTAAGGATAATAAAATTTCGAATAACAGATACTAATCATGAAAGTTCTGCCAAGAGAGGTAGGGAAAAATTATTATTTCATAGTTCAAGATAAGAAGACCTTACCACAAATATGATAACGAAATATTTCATAGTTTAGGTGACGATACATTAACAAAATATTATATATATACCACAAATATTAACAAGTGTACATTGAGAAACCATATTATTTCATAGTTCAAGACAAAAAAATCTTAGGGTTTTTTCATGTCTTCCATCATATGTGCCATAGCTTCTGCAATAGAGGCTTCTTGATTCTCTTTAAAGTTCCACAACTCGAGTACAGTGCCGATTTATTTGACACCAATAACTGATTGATCTTCAGTCATATCTCTTAATCCCTACAAATTAAAAGCGATCATGTTGTTGTGAAAAGGGTGTGTTAGTATATTATCAGTAACCACATCGAATTCAGTACTAGAAACATTTATATTACCTCTATAAGCTTAGCTTTGGCTTCTTTCAGCTCTGCATTCACCTTGTGGTCCTTAATGATGAGTGCCGTGTTAAGTTATTCGATATCTTGCAAGCAATCATCTATATCTTTCAGTTCTTGTTTCATCTCATAAATCTTTTCTGTTATCTTAGATTTCCCCTTCAGTTGTTCGATCCCTACCTCAAGTTTTTGTTTAGCTTCTAACAGTTTTTTCATGTCCTTGCCACAAATATCTTATAATGAATTAGGTGTTTAGCTTCAATGAGTCTTTTCATGAACCAATAATAGACAAACAAGCATTTCAAGCATTCTCTTTTACATTTATTAGTGACAAACAAGCATCTCAAGCAAGCTCATTGTTAAACACATGCTACTAAAATCATGATTTGATATGTTACACTTATTGTACTACTAAAATTTAACTGTTAATTGCAATAAGTCTTTTTTGAAAAAGTAACAAAAGAAGTTCACACAATCGGTGTGCCTCTATGGCCTGTGGGAGTGTGAAGGGTTGTATTATGCAGGTTGTAGGATAGGTTTTGTGTGCTGCATGGGTGGTCTATTGGATATCTTAACTAAATAATCATCTTTTTGCAGATGGTTTCCTTTTTCCATTTTTCTTAGACAAGTAAGTTTATCACCTACTGTAAGCAAAACAACTCATATTTTGTCTAATGTTGATGTGCATGACTGATAATTACAGCCTCATTCTTTCTAGATTCCAAATGCAAGTTCGATTTGTATCTCACTAGCTCTTGTTAAATTACCAAGCAAGTGTTGCTCCATCAGGAGCTAGCAACTCAAGAATAACTGCCCCTTTACGTGTCATGCATTCTATCTTCATGCAAAGTTTACAAATGTCAATGTGTATGTTCCATATCCTCTGCTACATTGATAGAGTTAACAATAGCATACGAATGTAAAATGTCTCTTTTCCCTCAAAAACATGAGACGATTACTAATTATCTATTAGAGCATCAATCAACACTAAATCAACTAATCGAGTCAGCCATGCATGGAGCGCAACTACTACTCCAGAGTTAAGATCAGTGAAGCTAGATTACAACATACACGCAAGCAACTATGAATGGCCAATCATCATTCAAAAACATCATTCACAAACTCAAAATGAGGATTATCGTTTCATACCCTAGTCAAGAATATCGGTTCATACACAACTCACCGACGAGGAGGCGGAGGAGGTAGCCGACGGGGAAGGTGCTTGCGAAGGAGAAGGTGCTCGCGGAGGAGGAGGTAGCCGACGGGGAGAGAAGGTGCTCGCAGAGGTAGCCGATCGAGGAGAAGCCGATCGAGAAGAAGGTGCTCGCAGAGGAGAAGGTGCTCACGGAGGAGGTCGCCAGGGAGGAGGATTGACGGGGGGCTAGAGTTTGCAAGAGACGAAACGCATGGGTCTGCGATACGAATCTCTATCGGTATGGTTATATAGGGGTCTGAGGTTATATCACAAATGATTCCTAGTTAGAACCGTCTGTGATATTAACTTATCACAAACGGTTTGTATTTAAAACCGTCTATGATATGATAACATACGGTTTTTAACTAAAACCGTCTATGATATCACTGACGGTTTATGAAGAGTACCATCTGTGATTATATCACTAACGATTTTAGTATAGAACCGTCAGTGATGTTCCTTATCACAGATGGTTTTTCTTAACCGTCTGTAATGAGGCGTTTAATATAAGCCTTTATGTAGTAGTGTGACATTTTTGTCATGGAGGGTTAGCTTTTCTTTAGGGCACTCTCAATGCTTCTATGTCAGCGGTTTCTTCAATATGTCATGTAGGATTAATACTTATATGGGGAGAAGATTAAAGAAGAGAGAGATAGAAGCTATTTCTCGTATGAGAAACAACTTCGGTATACAAACCAAAGGAAGATACAACAAAAATATGTATTAGAAAGAGGAGGGTTGTATCCAACTTTATTTTATGTCTTGCATGATATTTGTTTGATGTTCTCTATGTATTTGTGATAAGATACAAAGGGTTGGAGGGGTAGTATTTAATACTATTTATTGATGATGTGGATGTTTTTATATATGAATATAGAACCATGCATTGGGAGTGCCCATGAACTTGACAAATTAAAGACAGGTTTTCACCTTTCGATACAAAAGTGGCCCAAACCTACTCAAGATCGAGAGTGTACCCTTCCAATAATCACATCCCCGCTGGGTCAGGAAGTTTTTCGAAGTTTCTACAGTGTTGGAACTTAATTTCAAGCCCTTCTAGACAAAGACATGTTAAGGATATAGATATTGTCTTATATAGACTCTCCATGTATATATTTTCCTTATATAAGTTTTGATTGTATAGGCTTTCCTTTTGTACCTACTTGTACATCTATATATTCTGGCATATTGATCTCATATTGAATATAAGTGCTATTCATAATATTGTATCAGAGCCAAGAGGTCTTTAGTTCAAAACTCGGTTGACGCAATTAAAAATAATAATTGCAGTCCACTTGTATTCCACGTCTGAGAGCTTATACATGAGGGGGAGTGTTGAAGTATAAGTGAATTGCCCGTCTTTAGTCATTTGCTTAAGCTTTTAGGTGAACTAGCTGATGCATACAACTCAATATGGTATCAGAGTCAAAAGGTCTCGAGTTCAAGAACTAGTTGGTGCAATTAAAAAAAATAACCGCATCTCACTTCTATTCCACATCCTAAACCGGAGGGAACCTATACGTGAGAGGGAGTGTTGAAGTATAAAGGAATAGCCTGCCTTTCGTCATCAATGCTAATATATCAGCCCTTCGCTGAGAAGAATGCATATATATTAGCCACATAGTGTGGAGGCCAAGAAAATCTGGCAGTGGTAGCACCCTAAAGTGGGTCTCCCTAGACACGGATTATCTGCCGTTGTAGTTGCAAGTTAAGTGATTGCACGTGTTCCTTCGATGAACGGCTCAGATTCTTTGCAACAGTACATCTGTCACAGTTATAAACAGTACCTCCATTACACGAACATAGACTTCTTGGATTCAGATCTAACGATTAATAGTGCGACTGTTTAAGTTGTAGTTACACTACCGATTGTATAATAGTGCGACTGTTTAAGTTATATTTACACTACCGATTGTATATATATAGGAACCGGATCCGGGTCTCCCATTGCCAAAGACTGATCGATCCTTGTGCTACTACTGAATCTCTCTCTGTGTCTCTCACGCGGCGCGCACACACAGAGCAATGCATGGACGACGGCATATATGGTGCAGCAGCGGCAAGAACTACCATGCATGGCAACCGTTATGGCTGTAACGTGAATGGATGTTGCATGTATGGCGGCGCTGCTGCCATTAACCGTACTTGCCTGTGGTCTGTCTGAAGGTGGAGGAGGATCAGTACACCGGTGGTTCTGCGCGCGCGCTTCCGAAACATTTTTGCCCTGATCTGCTCTGCAATTTCTACTGGCTAGCTGCCTATGCAGTCGATCTCGACTCCAAAATTGCCCCTCTGTTTTGTTTCAGAGTTTCTAATCCCTACCAATTCCCATCAAAAGCTCTTCAAAAGGAAAAACTCCCATCAAAAGATACATAGAACACTAATCCTAGCTCTGTATATAGTACATACACACTTGCGCTGTGCCTAGATGGACGAGAATTAATTAAGCTTACCTGTGATCTCTTTCAGTTCCCTAGCTCTGCATATAGTGCATGCATACACACTGAATGCAGTACACTGCTCGTAGGCCGTAGCAGCGCCTCTCTGCTTTCATTGATTTAATTGCACGCGCGCTGAAATTATATAAGCTTGCAAAGTTCTCTTCAGAAAGTCGTTTAGATGCTTAATTTAGTGTGCTATGTGATTAGGGCATATACAGTAGGGTAACATATAGGCGAGAAATAAGGTCATTACTAACGGTTTTCTTGTTGTCTGTACTCCTCGTGTTTTTTTTTTGTTATTGTATGGATGCTCTTAACAGACATGTCTATCAACAATTAAGGAAAAAGGCATGATAGGGGTTGGCTTTAGTGACAGTGGATGTCTACAATGTTGTACATGCTGTACATCTAACTTGCAATCTGCTAGGATGCCCATTTCCATTCACTGTTGATGCCTGCCTGCCTACTGCGTCTGCATATATGGCAGTGCTGGCCTGACCATGGTCAAATAAAGCGCATGCATGCATGTATGCATGCAGTGCGGTCAGACGGAACCCCTGGCATGCCAACTTGCATTGTAAGCTTTAAATTTCATGCCGAAAGTTTCAGTTAGGGATACATCGTTTATCATGCGTATGTGACATGGACGTGATGGGTCGATGTGAAAACTGAGCAGCTTGTGGTTGTGGAGCCCCCAAGTGCTGGGGCAAACATGGATATGCACACAGGGATCACAATATCGATAAAATTCGGTTAATTTTTGCGATTTTCGATTATATCGGTCTAGTCAAATTTAAATTCAGTAAATTTGGAAAAAATTATCCAAAAATTCTCTAAAATTAGTATTAATAGTTTTTTGACCTCTGCCATGAATTTTTTCTCTCTGAAAAACCGAATTTTTGAGAAGCAAAAATGAATATAGATAGTAGAAATATCAATGTTTAACTTCTACTTATTTGTTTGCATTTTCATTTTTCATACAATTGATAGTCAAATAGGCTTGAAGTTCAAAATAGAAAAGAATCTGAGGATAACTGATACTACCAAGATTTCTTAACCTGAGAATGCCACTTAACTCTTTGGAACGATACATGTGTTGATGCCATAAAATCTTTGCAGAGCCAACTAGCTCTATGTTTCCTTAATATGTTGCTATTTACTTGTCCATTATTTATTATATATAAGATTTTGATTAGGTACTCTCTAGTTTATCGGAGTTAGTGTTAGCTGATTTGGATCTATTTTCACATTCACATGCTATGAATCCTATGATTTATCATGTGTTTTAATTTCAATGTAGAGGGAAAGAGAAGAAAAATCACGTAATTAAGACCTTTGACTCTTTTTAATAGATAACCTTATTATTGTATAATATATGACAGCTTAAACCGGTAGCATCAGCTTTGCAAAAATCGTAGACCTAATCCTGATATCAAGACCCTCTTTGTTGATCATTCTTGGGGATAACCAAACGGTGCACGTGCTCCTTGATTTTCTTTTTCTAATTTATGCTGAGTGTGCCGATTTTCGATGTAAACCGGACGAAAATGGTAAAATCGGTTGGCTTTCGAATTATTTCGCCGCTGTTTGACCGCCAAGTTCGAAAAATTTGACTTTAAATTTCATTCGATTTTAACCGATTTTCGACGAAAATCGCTACCATTGGTTGGATGATTTCCGAAGTTGGTTCGGTAATGTAAACCCTGAATATACACATGCAGATTAATGCTTAGTTTAATCGCTGCTGCTAGTACTTATGGTTGTGAATGGTGATTGATGATGATGATTGTACGGAGAGGAGAGATATATAGAACCTGGTCATCGAGAACATCACACCCATTCATCATATATATATATCCTCCAGCAAGCAAGGCAACGCAAAACATAGCGTGCATGCAGCTTTAGCTTGCCATTTGCAATAGTATCGCATGCCTTTCTACAAGTTTAAATTAGTGGTCTCATCTGGTACATGGTCAGCTCATGCATGCATGCCACTCGATCGATCTCTGCATATATTCAGTTGTTGATCTTTCTGTTCCTTGCTTGGCCTTGGCCCCGGCCCACTGATCGACTCACTAATCGATCAGTAACGTATTAGAATCCTGACAGATCGATCGACCGATAGCCATATATATATGCATGTGGCCGGCTATCTGCAAGTGCGTACGTCCGTCTGGCTCGATCTCTGAATACGTCGACGGGCATGGCGTGCAGCGCATCAGTGGTAGTCAAGCATGCAGAGACGTCACGGCCGCCATCGCATGCATGCATGTAGTTTTTAGTGTACCTGCGTGTGTATGTGGGTCGTCGGATCAGAAGATGGACAGTTCGGATCGACCGCGCAACACAGAGGAAAACACAAGCTGCGCGCTAGCTATGCGCAATTAGTTAAACCCCTCCGCAGTTGCAAGAAAATATAGTTTCGTGAGTGAAATAATGCTTCCGCGATGAACGCATATATACAAACTTTTCAAACGTGGCAATGGCAAATATATATCAACCTTAAGGTGTTACCTATGCAATGGTTCACGTTGAGGGTTGCATACATGGTAACAAACTATAAGCCTATTTATTTAGATTTAGATTTTTTGGCTTATAACTTAAATCAGCTTAGTTCTAAAGTAATCGGCTTTTATACGTGGTAGATGTGGGTAATTTTAACCTAACTTCGGCGGCATCAACCTAAGACTTACCCTCAATAAGCCAAAAAAGCACATCTCCGATGGCTTTTAGTTATATGGAGGTTTATGGCTTTTAAAAAAAATCTAAGTAAAAAACCACATATATATTTGTTTATACTTTAGCTTTTAAGCTTCTGAAAAAGCCCAAACAAATAAATTCCAACGTGGGTTTACACTGGATTATACAAACCTCTACGTACGGTCGCTTTTTTTTTTGAAAATAATGAAGTGTTTGTAGATGAATTCTCCAGCATTTGATGCGTGAACAACGGATGTGTCGGAACTGACGGTACAATTGAAAATTAGGTACGTACTCCAGATGCCTGACCTGGCTGCTAATATGCAGGCATGCTTCTTGTCTTTTTATGAGGTTATTTATTCTTTTTGGGAGGCCATGAATGTAAGCTGTTAATTAATTAGTCCATTGCCGCACAAGGAAAGAGAAGTGGGTCTAAATTGTCCTCCTCTGTTTCTCTGTTACAGAAGCCCGTCGGTCCGCTTAAAACCTTTGAAATGTACGGCTAGCTGCTACAGTATGTGTTTGGTTGGTGTTGAATGGAATTAGATGGTACTGTATCATTTGGTTCTATGGTTTTGGATTAATGGAATAGTTTAATATTTATAGAGAATATTTATCAAATTTATATCCAACTGTCCAAAGCGGAATGGTTCCATTCAGACAACCAAACATATGGATGACTTTTTTCTTGAATCATCTCATACATGTACCATTTGGTACAAGCAACTAAGCACACCCTATGTGTATGAACAAATACTTACACTTTCTATTTTTGAGATTACAAAGAGAGAAATGTTTAGAGACCCATCATTTTCCATATAGAGACTCTTTAAAGCGCCACTAACAATTTCCATGACTTCTCTCAAACTGTTACCCAAAGTGACACTAGACGAAGAGTCGTCAAAATTTTCGTGACACTTCCGAAAAGAGTATTGATTTTCGCGACACTTCCTCACTCCGACCGAGATAGAATTTTTACCAAAACTTTATTGTGATATTTTTGTTAAAATAATAATTAAGGTGAAGTAGAATCACGAACCACGAATCTTTTTATGATAAACAGTTCCAGTTTTGCAAGCTCGTTATTACTTGTAATTTCTACATAGAATCAGACTAGCTCGAGAAACTTCAAAGAGTCGCCAATATGACTATGAAAGTGCTCCAATCTTTAATCCATACTATTTCTAAATGAGAGGTGCTTCCATGCTTTTCTTTTTTACAGTTGCACAAGTATTAAAACATGAATGAAAGGTAGATAGTGATTACTTACCCCTTCGCTTCCTTTAAGATTTGTGCAACTTGTATTGGGAGAAAAAACACTGAAGCACTGCTCTTTCTAAATTGATTTAGCTTATAACTCCATATTTATTTATAACTAAATATTTATAGGAGGCTTCACTCATGTGTCACCGAAAGGGTCACGAAACACTAACCCTAAAATATGTTGGTGACACTCCACTCGTGTGTCAAATAATTACACAAACATGCGCCATAAGTGGAGGTGAGGTGAACGCGAACGCGCACACGTGTGTGTCGTCCTGAAACACACGCTAGAACTTAAACGGAGGTGAGGTGAATGCACACGCGTCGGTGAGCAGCTCACACAATAGCAAAGCTTGCCAAGTAGTGTTGGAACTAGAAATTTTTCGTTGAGGGTGTACACTTCACGCGTACAACTCTTAGTCTTTTACAATTATTTTGTAACATTATAAATCCAAAACATATATTTAAAATTTACTAAAAGCAATGTAAATAGTTCTAAGGTCTTAAAAATCACAAACCAATAAAATTGAAACCAATTCGATAACAAATTTGACCCATCGGAGAAGTGATATTGTATCAGTATGCCCCTAGTACCGCCCCCGAGGGAGACTATAATTGACATCGGTATTTTTATTGTGTATTGATTATGTTGCTGAATCCTAACAAACACCCAGAAGATTAGGCAAGCTAATTAAGCAAATTTCGAGAGCACATATATTTGTTCTTTTACTCACATAATTTTTTTGAGTTAATGGTCACATAATTCTTCCCCAGAGTATCAACTGGAAAGCAAGGTTATAGATTGATTGTCAACATTTTAGCCACTGTGTTCTTGTAAAGTTGTAAACACTAGAAAAAATGGGGAAACTATCAGCAGGATTGTCACTTATCTTGCTTCAATGCCTAACATGTAAGCAAAAGTACCAATTAAAGTCTTAAAAAGTTAAGAAATGATGGAAACCGGGAAATGGTAATGCTTAGAAAAACCATCTTGTCCGATACTAAAACTCACCGCTAGTAATCGTTGGGTAATAATGTTCTTGTGGAAATCACTAGTTTGTTGATTGGAGTTCGGAGACTGTTGTACCACCACTAATCTTGTCAGCATTTGTCTTCCTATGGAATGAAAACATCAGAAAAAGGAGACCACCGAAGAAGCTGTCGGAGCTGGAGTCCCAGCTCTCGCAGCTGCAAGACGAGCTCAAGAAGGCCAAGGAGCAGCTCCTCTCCTCCTATCTCTCCAAGAAGCGGGCCCTGCAGGAGGCCGAGGAGGCCAGGGCGCAAGCCGTAGCGGTGTCCGCGCAGGTCCATGACTCCAAGGAGCAGCTCGCCGAGCTCTTCTCAGCCGAGGAGGCCCGCACCCTCGAGCTATAACAGTTGTCCCACGCGGTACGCGTAGTCCACAGGTTTCTCAAATTTTTGGGGTGCCGTGGCATACCCGGCTCCCCTGGTTCCGCCCATGTTTGCCAAGTGAGGTACGCTTGCTCCTCTCTTACACCATACTAGTATTGGGAGGATGACCTAAAGTGAGAAGATAGAATAGAAAGAATGATAGCCGGTTCTTCAAATCTCCCCAAGTAGGATTCGAAGCTATGATCAGTCAGTTAACAGCTGTATGTAGCACCTTAAATTCAAGAAGAAGAAACATGCAACCATGTAGCCTAATGGTAGATGTAGATCACAAGATTGTGGTGGTTCAAGTCTCCACTTTCCTCGTTTAGATCAAAGGTACGCAGTACCTCCCATGTTAAAAAAAATCATGAAGAAAGAGAGAGAAAACTTATACTACTTAGGAATTAGGATGCAAAGTTAATCGTTAAGAATGGGAAGAAGTCAAACAACAATGGATGCAGTAGGACATCAAAGCTAGTAGTACCTGTTTTGCAGTCTAGATGGATGCATGGAGCCATGTCGGCAGACCAAAATTGTCGCCAGGATGCATCATCGATCGATCGGCCGCGGGGCCCCTCCATCTCAAGAAATAGATCGACTAGAGTACGGCAAAGGCAATATGCACGTTCTTCAGTTCGTCCTTTTCGTGGTCACAATAATTTACTTCTCAATTTCAAGAATACGTACCAACCCAGTTGAGGCGCATCTGGACCATCCCCAGCTAGCTTAGCTTGATCGATCCTTCACAAGCTAGGGCAACAAATTAACATGCATTGGAACTGATTAATTCTACATCTCCACTCTGTCTCTTCCAAGCTTAACTCAACTAAACCAGAAAAAAGAAGTCATTTTATTGGTTCATCTCTCTCTCTCCCTCCTACAATGGTTTATTTTACTTTTAGTGGTGCAGTTTTTTTAATTTCCATGATTTGGTTCCTTTCACCAATTTACTCAAAGACTTACCTGGCAGCCATGTCTAATCAGAGTGAGAAGATAGCAAATTAAGGAGTGAAGGATGAAAGTACATTAATTTTAGTTTGTCCCAAACGAGCAAGCTAAGACAGCTGATAGCTTTTCTCTAGTGGCAAAGGAGAGTTAGTCTCAAGTATAAGAAACCATGTACTGATGAAGCAATCACGTACCAGCAAGCTTTACATAGAGAGGCAGGTAAGGAGCAAGAACGGGAGCCTAAATCCATGTTGCCGTGTTGCTTATGAGTATGTAAGTACGTTTCCATTTTCCAATCCAATTATCACTTGTTTCAACTACCCCGTTACATCGTCAGATCAGGCAGCTACGAACTGCTCAAGCCAAGGCCTTCACATGGGGATTGCACAATTAAATCCATAATTCCTTATGCATGCCTATTTTTTAGGCTCTGTTTCCTGTAAGAGTGGTCTCCGTTTTGTGAATTTTCACAAACACTGACTGATACGACACATGGGCCAAACACACGCATCTGGACAATCCAGGAAGCATTCTTTCAACCTGTGCCATGAAGTTCAATCTGCGCGCAGGCAATCCCTTTTTCTTAAATTTGTCTCTTACTGCTCCTTCCGATCACAAATAATTATCATTTTCGATATAGATACAACCAAACTTTCGAAACCTTGACCTTATATATTTTCTAAATTAGATACATGACAAATCATGTGTAGATTTTTCTTAAAAAAATACTTTTATAATATTTATAATTTTAGATCATATTAATATCCAAAATGACAACAATTTATCAGAATTAGGCTAAAATAGGAGGGAGGCAAAAGCGATAGGTACAAGTGCTACCGTGAAACGCCGTCACTCTATGAAGTAGGCAAAATTCCAACGACAAGCAGAAGACAAGAAAAGCACAGTAACTTAGCTACTCTTATGCATTGGCTGCACCTTGCACCTCTAGCTTGGCCATCTCCATCACATCACATGGACTAGCAGTCCAGCTCTAAATCATCCCCGCAAGCCTCCTACTCTGAGAACGTCCAACTTATGTCATTTGTTGTTATATTAGTATTGCATAACTGCACAGTTTGGTGCTCTCTTGATATCCAGATGGGAAATTAAGCAATGGTAGTACTTGTTCAATGGGCTCCTGAGCGGTAATAACCTCCAATGCAGAGGATCTTATTACGATCCCTTCAGATCAGTTTTTGATTATACAGATTCTGGATTGTAACCAGCTGTCTAGAGAAGCGGCTATCTGAAGAATCTGTTGACCGGAGAATCTGATCGTTCAGCAATTCTGATTGTCTGTGCTGATTGTTGATCGGCGTCGGTGACGGACGAGGGTGGCGGAGGGGCCTCTAGCCTATTGCGGCGACTCGTGGGGAGGTGGAACCAACAGAATCTGAGTCAGAATCCGCATAATCGGGTGTGTGATACCTTCTGATTCTATGTACAAATCAGCTTCTGATGGTAGGAGAAGCTGTCTAGAATCCTTTCGTTCGATAGATAATTTGCTTTTCTTTTAAGTAGAAGCTATGCAAAAGCTGTCCCGAACGGGGCCTCTAGCTTCTTGCTATACCGAACAGTACGTTTTATCTGAAGATTCATTTGGAGCGCGAGAATATCGTCAGAATTCTGAAGGAAAGATGGTGTAACTCCTACTTTAACTGGATGTGGGGTTTTCTATCTCTGTGGTAATCTTATGCTCCAACTAGGACAACAACCTCCTGATCCTGTGCCTTGTTGCATGCATGGGCTAATGGCTAATCGTTGATTGGGATCTCATCTCACAGCCTCTTCTTCCTTCGACAGGAGAGTGGCAAAACCGCTCCAGATCAGCCGTTTTCCCCAGAATGGAGAAAGATTCATGAATGGTCAATGATGCGCTGCAAAAGATCGCAAATTTGCGCTAAGCAATGGCGGAACACAAGTACAGGTAATTTGTTGCGGTTCCCTGCTTTCTTCCCCCCTTTGCTCATGTGATCGATCACCCATTCTCTTCGCCTGTACTGCGCTTCTCCATGCTTTCTGCTCTGCTCACCCGGCTGTGGCCCACCCTGGGACAACCCACTGGGCAAAAACTAACGATTTTTTTAAATAATACACGAAAAAACAAAAATTACAAAAATAATAAGCCGAAAAGAAAAATGACATAAGTAGAGTTAGGTCGCCCTAATAAATAGCGATTTTAATTTTATCGCCATTTAAAATGGCGACAGTAAGTCAGTCGTAGTTATAAAGCCGTTAGTTAAAATCCACGTAAGTAGTCGCCATTTAAATTAGCGATTATAATTTCTGTCGTCGACTGAAATGGCGACTGACCATTCAGTTTCTCTTTCGTCATTTCTATTGGCGACAGAAAACCAGATTTAAGGCCTCGGGCGGCGGCCGGCCAAATTCAGTCACCATTTCACCGAGCGAGCGCCCAAGAGAAGAGAAGAGAAAAGAAGGAGAAGAGAGGGAAGAAGAGAAGAGAAGAGAGGGGAGATAAGAAGAGAAGAAAGGAGAGAAGAGGGAGGGGAGGAGGAGGAGAAGAAGAAGGTCTGCACAATATTTGAATGTTGTTTGTTAATTTCTTTTTTATACTTTTCGAAACCTAAGTTAGAAAACCAAGTAATTAGATTTGTAGTGTAGTAATAAGCGTATAGATATTGGTAGAGTAGAAAACTGTGAATGCATATGAATTTACTATCTTCTTTTTCACGCAGGTTGCGGGCCGCTGGATTGCTACCATTCGTCAGGATGGTGGAGGCCACACGCAAAAACGACGCTGATAGGCGCGGTGCCTTCCGAAGGTTCCCTTACGACAGGAGTCTACTCATGGCTCTTCTCGACCACTGGCGACTGGAGACGCGCACCTTTCATCTCCCTTGCGGGAAGATGATGTCGACACTAGAGAACTATAGTTACCTCACGAGCCTTCCGTGCACTGGGCAGGCGGTTGTCCCCGACAATATCGGCCCACACTGGCGAGCTAAGATCTTTGCGAGGTTCGAGGGCCCGCTACCCGTCGAGGCCGGTTACGAGACGTTCACCAGAGGCCACAGCCCGACTTAGGAATAGCTGACGCAGTTCTACGTAAGTTGTGTTTTGTTGCTATTTTATTCGTTCCTATAATACTGCACAATTTGGAATTGTTGGCATTTTATACTAATGTGTTGTTTTTACAGCCTAAGAGGATGGCAGCCGGTGCTGCGGACTACGTCGTGTGACGCCACTTGGAGGCATACGTGTTGTGGTTCTTTGACTGGGTCTTGTTCTACTCTTTCCACGGAGACAACGTCGACAGGCACATAATCCAGTATGTGAGGACGATAGCGGATGCGGAGTTGGCGACATCTCGCAGTTGGCGTGGGGCCCAGCTGTACTGTGCGCCACCAACAGGGCCATCTGCGATGGTTGTCGGCGCGTCACATATAACTTGATCCTCATCGGGTGCCCACTCCTCCTCCAGCTGTGGTCCTTCGAGCGCTTCCAGGTTGAACATCCGCACATCGAGTTGGGACCTTACGGGGACGTCCTGTACGGGTCCAACGGGGGACGATGTCGACTGTCTGAAAGTTCAACCTCCATTAAGTTAGTTTTGGTGTTAATGACAAATCTAATATTGAGACTAACTCTTTTGATAATCATAATATTGATTAGTCTCAAATTGTTAATTAATGACAAATCTTTTTATAAGACTAACTCTTTTGTTGAGCTTAAATCTTATTAGTCTTTTTTGAATGAAAAAGATGGAAATATCAAAGGTATGCATTCGAGTTCATATTATCATATTTTGTTACATTCTTTGATGTTAAATATGTTATGATTTTATTGATAAATCTAAATGTGATACTAACGTGTTTATTGATTATATTTTTGAATAGTCTCATGAAAAAGGAAAATGGAAATCCAAAAGGTATGTATCCAATGCAACTTTATTATTTCTAAATACATTCCTTGGATTCAAGACAAATGGTGAACTTCACCATTGTTTTAACCTTAAGATATGCATTTTGTTTTCGACTCCATATATACATGAATGCACACATTTAGAGGAAGTTCATGCTTAATCTTGAAGTTTCAATAGTATTGATCTAATTTATCTTTCTATATTAAGGATCATTACTTTGAAACAACTCCTTGAGTATATTTAACTTGTGTAGTTGTAGTATACTCATGGCAATATAGGATAAACTCTAAAGCAATCAAAAATTGAATATGTGCATATTGATTCAAGTTCACTTATTTGTATGCACACATCCAACGGAGTTTAGTCTATAATTAATGGTCTTAAGAGTATTGATCCCTTTCCACCACTCTATATAAATTGGATCATTACTTTTAGATTCTATCGAATTGAGTATATGAAACTTGTGTAGTTAATATATACTCATGACAATTTAAATTGTGTTAGGTTGTCATTAAATCAACAAAGAACTAGTCATGTGTTGATGATTCACTTTGTTGATCCTAGGGCAATCGAAAGTTCTTGAGTATATGAAGCATTAGTTGTATTAGTATACTCAAGACACAATTAATCTTTCAATTAATTTGTCTTTGGGTTGTGGTCAATCATCAAAGGATAAATCAAAGGATCTTGAGAGCATCCATTATATGTTAATGAAGTGCATTGATGATTGAGACAACTATGTGTTTTGGACTAACACTTTTCAATGAGTTTGAAATAAGTTAAGTGCAAGGTTTAGATAGATAAACAGGACAAGGACGTCATCATATGTTGATGAGCATCAAGAGAGGATCCCGAAGTTAAGACAAGGGGAGTTCATCACGTGTTGATGAACAAGACGAAGATCCTGACTTGGAGAGAAGATGATAGAAATCATAAAAGCTCCAAGTGAGATTGCTAGAGGCAAAGGTATAACTAGCTAGGGCTAAGGATGTATTCCTAGTCTTTTACCGATCTCGGTGTTTGGATAGGAGACCGGGTTGCTAGTTAGGTGCTGTACTATTAAGAGGGGTTGAGTCTTTTAGCTTGAGCTTCATCATATGTTGATGAACTTAATCTGGTTCACTCTAGCTCACTCTCTTTGTTGGTTCTTGCATGAGCTAAGTATTTGCATGTGTTGCAAATAAAGGAGCTCAAGCTTGCTTTTTATTGAATCTTGATTTGGTTTTTGTATAGAATTATGGATTTGCATGTGTTGCAAAAGGGAGATAGCTTATGTAAGTTGGTTTAAGTGGTTATTTGTATGGAGCTAGATATTTGCATGTGTTGCAAATAGAGAGCTCATGCATCTGAGTCTTAGCTTGTGACTTGATCATGTGTTGATCATCACAAAGGCTAAGATAGATTTATGCTTTGTGTTTGTAAAATGAGTTTTTTTTGCAAAATATAGTTTAATTGAATCTTATCTTGGAGCATGTGAATAGGGTTCACAAATGTATTTGCAAGTGATTAGAATTTGCAAATGTGTTTCGCAAAATTATTTTGATCATGAGTTAATTATCACATGGCTCAATATTTGATCTTATTGACTCTCTCTATATTGTAGTCACGCTCTTGATCAAGTCTATGTAAGGAATTTTGAGAAATCAGATTTTAAATTTGAATAACTACATTAGAGTATTTATTTTTATGATATTTAAAAATATCTATGGTTGTTTAAATCTTAAAAATGGATGGAGATTGTATCCCTCTTGATAAGCTTCACATAGAGTCTAAGATCATCCAAATCGGAGTTAGGAGTAAAATGTTATGACCATTTTAATACCTGTAGTAGTGGTAGCACCGCACCTAGATGGGCGGTAGCACCACCCGGCGTGGTGCTACCGCTCCAAAGGGCGGTGTAAAAAGTTCAGAATGCGTGCTTTTAGTGCGAGAAAAAGGAAAAAGGCCCCATGCTACCGCCCGAAGCCCGATAACACCGGATTTTCTGAGTAACGGCTAGTTTTTCTAACCGTTGGCCTAGAGACCGGTGCTACCAACCTAATAGGGTGGTAGTACAGGTTTTACTACACTTTTTGCCCATTTTGCCCCCAACGGATAGTTTTCTTTGGGGAGGCTATAAAAGGAGCCTTAGGGTCGGCATTTATGTGTTGCTGACTTTAGAAAAGGTTTGTGAGAGTTGTGTGTATGTGTTGCACTTGAGTGGAGCCTTGTGCATGTGTTGCACTTGGTGATCACCATTGTACATGTGTTGTACTTGGTGGAGTTCTAAAGAGCTTGACTTGTTACTCTTGGTGTCTGCCGATACCTAGACCATATGTGGAGGCGTCGTGCGCGGTGATCTTCTCAAAGAGATTGTGCAAAAGCCTGGCAATGTTGTGAAGATCGAAGTTCACCTACCCGGAGAGGGAAAGAGGTACCACTAGTGAATTTGAGGCGGGTGCTTAATTAGTGGAGCCGGTCCAAAGTGTTTTGGGTTTGCCTCAACGTGGATTAGGGGAGAACGATAAGTCTCCGAACACCACGGTAAAACATCGGTGTGTCTCTTTGTATTTGCTTGAAATTCTTATTTATATTACTGCAATTTACATTCCTAAAATTAAATTGCTTGATTATTTTTAGGATTGCATATTCTTGTTAGAGACAAAATTAGCTGGTGCACATAGTGAGCCTAGTTGACTTAGGCTTTAATTGTCAAAACCTTAGTTTATCGCTTCCGCATCTATTATCATCTAGGTTTTGACATAAGGGTACTTAGGCGAGATTTTAATTAATCGTATAAGAAATTTTTAAAGCCGTCTATTCACCCCCTCTAGTCGGCATCCTCGATCTAACAACGTCCGATGATGGGTACACTGTGATGTCGTTGACGGGTTAGTATCTTGCCCCTATCGTATGTTACAGTACAGTTCAGCCTGGTGTTTACTATCGTAATGTCTACTACTACTTGTGCAGCCCACGTTCACGCCAGTTACATTGCACACGTCGTACCACGAGTACGTCGCAATGTTCGACCAGCTGAAGAATGATCGTGTGATCTGGAGGCCATACCTACTGGAGTGCGTAGCCACGCGAGCACCCTCTGGCCTCTCCGTTCAGTGCACTAGCGATGCCGCCTTCTGACTCACCCGTCGCCACCTGGTGTTCGACGTGTTCGTGAAGACGTACGCGGTTCACCGAGTGATGCGCCAGTTCAGACTTTGCTAGGTTTTTCGGTCCCCACGGGTATCGTTGTACCACCATACGTCCACTCGTGAGTTTTCTATTCCGTCTTGTTCACATTGCTTATTTGTTTCTTTAATAAACTAATGATGTGCATATATTACTTAATTTTATAGGCAAACAAGGAAGGGTCTCGCAGGGCATGCAGGTTGGACACAAAGTATGTAGACTCATGTTCAGCAGTGATCCCATGCGTTGGAGGACGTCTACCAAGAGGCCGACCCTTATGACCACGGCACGTACGATGACTACATTCGGTGGTACGCTACATGGACACGCGTCAGAGTTGTCTATGTCGTGGAGGACCCTCCTAGGCACGTGGTTACCACGGCAGACACATACCCGACGCAGCCAGACTCGGCCTTCCATCGCTCGGTGAGTCAATTGATATGATTTAAAATATGTACCTATGCATGCTTTCTTCTAATAGAATATATTTATATTTGTAGAGCGACCTTGCTAGGGAGGTGCACGCCGAGGCGGTCGCACTTAGGTCCGCACTCGGCTTCGGTCACGCGTTGGAGGCCACGTTGGACGAGGTGCGAGGGATAGTGGACCGGGTGATCGCGAAGTCTCGATGCATCGTCGAGCTGACATCGTGCAAAAGGCCTAGAGAGGAGGACGTCGTTCCATGTGTCGGCCGCTCATCCTCGATATGCTTCCTCAGCTCGATTGGACACACTGCCTATTGCTTTCTCAGTCCGATTTGACGACATGCTGCCCATGCTTCTTCAGAACGAAGTGACAACACACTCTCTATTTCTTTTTCAGCTTGATTTGACAACACTCTATCCACCACTTTCTCAGACCGAAGCGACAATACGCTGCAGCTCACTTTCTTAGACCAAAGTAAGGACACGCTGCCCCCGCTCTATCAGTCCTGCACGGACTACACACTGCCTATAAAACTACCGATCCTACTCCATTGCAATAACAGACATAGGAGGCACCTCAAGCCTTGGGAGAGGTAGATGGGCTATATGGGATCAAACATCACCTCAAGGCCTTGACCCTTTATAGTTTTGAGGTCACGACTCTTCACTCAAGGTTCATCAAATCTACGGTCCCCAAGACCTCGACCCCAACCCAGACCTTCCTATTAGAACAAGGGACTACTACACCCCTATAAATCCAATCCACGATGGCTTTCCACTCCGCCCCCTGAAGTGACTGATATGCAAGCACGACCTTGACGCCGTTGTGCAGGTTTGCAATGAGTTCAATTCCAGCCCAGGACGTCGTTTCTACCGATGCCCTTTATTCATAGTAACCGCTACAACTCTTACATACCATTCAGCGTATATCTCGCTATATGACACATACTATTGCTTGCAGATCGTGGATTGTAAATTCACTGAATGGGTGGACCCACTGTATCTCATAGATGCCCAATATTACATTCACACATTGTTGTATCGCCTCGACGATATGCAAGAGGACCTCACGGAGGTCAAGAATAAGAACGAATAGCTCCGTAGGCAGAACTTTGAGCTCTAGACCCAGAACGACGATCTACGCCATCAAAGGTTTAAGGAGAGGAACAATGAGGGGGTCGTCCACCTCGGCAGCGACTACCACACTTACTGCTGTTGTGGGAATGCCAGCTGCAGTTGTGTTTGTCTCTACCACGACCAGCAGCCATGTCCACACCGTCCTGACGATCAGCACTCACTGTGGGTGCCGTACAGTTTCCCATTCAAGCCTTAACGTTCTCCGCCTATAAAGCGTAATCTATCCCGCCCTTTTACAATTATAAAAGGCACACTTGTATCATGGTACCTCCGTGCCGTAGCGCCATGTCTTTTTCCTCATTTTGTATGTCAAGCTATATCATTTCCTATGTCATGCTATGTACCACCCTAATATATCAATATCATGCTATGTACCCTAATATTAGTATATACGTTTTCTCTTATCGTTTTCTACATCCTGCTTTCTCATTTTCTTCCGTATGAGTCATGTAGTCTCTACCTTCATTATGTTTCTACCAATAGTAACCATCACTGTTCCGAAATTTTTCTTATCATTTAAAACCTATGTCGTGCTACCCTGTTTTCAATTCGAAAAAACGAAACACGTTGCCGGTTAGAATGGCAATAGTGGCCTACTTCTGTAATTTTTATTTTTGGCTTATTATTTTTGTATTTTTTTATTTGTCATGTATTATTTTTTTAAAAAAATCTAGCTTCCCTCAATGTCGCCGTATTGTGTAGCGACATATTTATGTCGCTATTTAAAAAGGCGACAGAGTTCTGTTGCTATTTCAATTCGCGACAGCGACAGAAAGCCTACGTGGCGTCCACGTCAGTAAATCGCCGTTCTGAATAGCAATAGAACTATGTCGCTATTCAGGCAATAGTAGCCTACTTCTGTTATTTTTTTCAGCTTATTATTTTTATAATTTTTCATATTTCGTATATTATTTTAAAAAATATTCAAAAACTAACCTTCCAATTTGCAAACAGCAGCGTGACACACAGACCGGTTTCACGACGTGTACTATTATTGTCAAGAGGACTCGCCCCTATTGTGCGAGAGAGGGACAGAGGGATGGGGAGCCAAACGGCCATGTAAAACAAGAAGCAAAAAGCAGAGGACAGTACTAGTACCGTGGGAAAGTAGCAATAAAAAGCAGTTTTCTCCCCCCCTTTTTTCAGTGGGGAAACACCAAGGAATTGAATCATGGGGATGAAAACAATCGATTGATTAACTTGCCATGAACAAATAAAATTTGAAGTACTGGTCGGTAGATTAATTTTGCTTTCTTTTTTTCCCCTCATGGCAGGACTTGGACATGGGACTTTGGAGTTGGGAGCCTATTCCTTGTCTGCCCTTCTTCTATAAGATGTTCTTGATCTAGATTGGCCCTGATAAGAAGCAAAAAGTGACCCAACTCACCCAAGTATTGGATTGGAACGGAAAAATTTACTTCGATTCCCCTAAAAAGAGGGAAAATTATAGTACGAGTTAATTTGGAATTGAGATGCTATGTGTGAATCTAATTGTTTTTTTACAAGAGAAGTATAGAAACTATAGAAATGTTTTTAAATTTGCGAAAATTGTTTCTTCGGTGATGATCCTAGCTAGCGAAGGCTTTTTTTCTTTTCTTTTTGCATCATATGCATATGTAATGCACCACATACAACACATTTTGAGTATGCCTTATCGATGATCAAGAACCAGGGACCCTATCGCAGTAACGAGAAAATAAAATGAGATAGCACAGTCAAACAGAGACTTCATTGCCGTAGACAGAAAGAATGTTACATGAATGAATTCGATGTGTTTTGAGGCACGCATGTCGCCCTATTTATGACTACCTAATGGGTGACAGTTAATGCCGTAAAAGACGCCTTTTGTCTTCACGCAAAAATCTTCGCTGAGTCTTTAACCGTCAGTTCTTTGGCCAACAATCATAAGTCGTTAGATGCGCCAATAACTACTCACATGTTAGACACATAAGAAACCACCATGTCTCCCTACTAGTTCACCTGGTCAGAGCTAATGGAACCATAACTATTCTGTCATTGCCTATAACTGGCCGTCTCTTATTATAACTGGTTGGCATTAGCTTTCGACTAATTTGTTACTAAAGGTTTCCTTTGAATATGGTTATAGACATAACATTTATGTTAAGTGCACACTTTTTATATGGTCATGTCTTTCATAGAAAAATATTAACCCAATCAAGAATGCTTGTTACGACGCTTTCAAAATTTCCCATACCCAATTTTGTTTTTAAGCTACGACACTATGATAACATAAGAAAACTTAGCGCTAAATTGGAAAAAGAAAAAAAAATGCCATTCACGTCAAGCCACTATCAAGTATCATCACCCAAAAAAACTCAAAAGAGAGATGCAAGAAACACGCTCTACTGCGCATTATTCGCGCCCAAGTACCCAACCCATTGACCCACACCCATACCCAACCCACTGACCCACACCCAAATCATCGAATTAGGATTCGCATTGCATGCCATGGAGATGGAGCCCCTTGTCACGTCGAAACAGGAACACATCCAACCAACCCAACACTGGAGAACTAGAACAACATAGAACTTCAGCATTCTTGGATCCTCGTAGCCGTCCCATCGAACCAACCAATGATCGTTAAAGTAATTTGCTATACTATCGGATGCATTGAAAAATTGGTACAATATTTTTAAACAGTATCCATATAAGATCTTAATCATTACTTTTTGATCCAACAATATATATATATATATATATAACTGTTTAAATTGCAGTCCGTCTTAAATTGCACTGAATCTCAACGAGTACCATACCACCATGACGCCCAAAGCCTCAACGAGTATACTCTTCTCATCATATCGTCTCTCACTCTATAAATAGCTCCCCAATGGATTCGTTAGCCCCTAGCGGCTAGGCACATTCCCCTTCTAACCTCTCTCTCCTCCACAGCTACAAGACAAGCCACATCTATATGTGCGCCCTCCTTCCTCACACAGCAACAGCACCACTAAACTCTAGAGAGGTAGAGAGAGGAGAGAGAGAGAGAGACAGAATTGCCTGCCAAGAAACAAAAGAGGGATCAAACCAAGAAGAGAATTGGCGAGAGAGAGGCAGGCTTGAAGAGGGAGAGTGAGATCCAGAGAGGAGAGAGATGGGGATGAGACCGGGGTGGGTTGGGGGTCTGGTTGAGGAGAGCTTCTTCGTGGGTTGCCCGGCGCACGAGAGCCGCAAGAAGAACGAGAAGAACATCTTCTGCCTCGGCTGCTGCACCAGCATCTGCCCTCACTGCGCCCCCGCGCACCGCCACCACCCCCTCCTCCAGGTGGACAACCAACCAAATTCTTCCTCCTTAATCTCCTAGCTAGCTACATGGAGTACATATCTGCATCTGCGTGGGCATCTTTCTCACCGTCTGTTTACTTGTTAATTTGCTTGCTTAACTCCTTTTCTTTTTTTGAAAGCCAGCTTAATTCCTTTTCTTGGTTTCTCGCATGGTACATATGCAATTCTTGCTCTTGTGCGATCTGCCATGGAGATGATCCCCTCGGTACCTTTGCATGCTTCCTTTTCCTTGCATGGTTTGGTGTAGGATCGCTCCAATTTATCTTTCCTTTTGATTCTCATGTGGCTTGCAGTTATTCTTGTTGATCTGCTTGGTTCAGCAGGCAAAGAAAAGGAGCACTCTCTGTGGGGGTGTAGGTTATCTGTCAATTAGCCTTTTGGTTTGGGTTTAGGAGGGGGATTTGATAGACTAATTAACAAGGTAGAGAGAGAGGCCAAGAGGGCAGGGGTGGTGAATCTTGCTTTTGTTTTGTCCTGTGCTGTCTTTTCAAGTGCTGTTCCTTTCTTTCTTAGATTTGGCTTAGTTTTGAATTCATGCATGGTCCTCCTTCAATTATGCAAGAGCTCCTCCTCTCTTTTCGAATTCTACGCTAATCTTTCCTTGTACTTGCTTGGGTCCTCACCATTGTCGCCTTGTGAGTTTTGGTTATGCCGCTTTCCTAGGCTTTGAATTAGGATCAACCTAACTTGCACAAAGCAACAATTCCATACTTTCTAAACAGAGGGTTCTACCTAATTAATTTACAGTAGTTTAATTCTTTGGGAGGTAATTGCAACTACTTGCATAAGTAACTTCTGTGGGTGGGGAAAGGTAGAAATTCTCTTGCGTGCAAGCAGTTCCTTTAATCCCTTTCTTTTATATGCTTCAATTTGCCTGTCCTCTTCCTGCCAGCTCCCTTCTCCTTTCTTTTTTCTTGCAACTAATTTGGTCAGTACTATTTGTTGGTGTGAGTAACTCCGATGTGAGGGTGTAGGGGTAAAAGCTGTGTGAGTTACTGCCTCTTGGCCTTACACTAGAAATGGGCGTAGTCTTATAAGGTGAATTCCACCACTGCATTCATGCTTCCCCCCTCCTTGTGTTCTTGCCAAGTTACTGCGATGTCACACACAAAAAGCTGACCCAAAAGTGATCTTGATGATAAAATTACCCCTTTCCAAGATTTTTCTACCATTCCATGTGAAGTTGCATCTCCAATTACGTAGTTTGCTTAAGAAGATTGTCCATAATCACCTCATGGTTTTAGGCAACTTCCGTTAAAAGGCCAGGTTATCCAAACTGTTTTCCCTTGTATAGAAACATATCCCTGCTCTTCTTCTTCCCCCTCTGCAAGCAAAGCAGGCAGCGGTGGTAAAAATGGGGCATCTTAGGATTGTCACAGCCAGGCCAAGCAGATTTACCATATGCGTACATGGTAAATAGGCTCCCTGTCTTTTTTACCAAAGGAAGCCTCAATACTGCTCCCCCCTTTTGTGCAACCCTGCTGCTGGTACCGTCCAACGGGGCCTTGAGACTGTTCATTCAAGCCACAGTGAAGTGCTAGTGACCAAAAGCTTCTTCCCCAACGTTTTTTTTTACCACTTACCCCTGGTTGGTTTTCACCTTTGTACCCTCCAAACCTGGCTTGGACTTTGCCATGGAGGACAGTACCCAAGAGGGGCATTTCGGTCATTGCACACTGTGACCTTGGCGTTTTGGGGCCTCCCATGATAGGATCATGACGAGTACTACTGTCACCACCCGGTCAAAGCATGGCATGGCTCCTCCTCCATTGTTGCTTGGTCTGATGGTTCCGGTGTTTTTTCCCCTGATTAGGTGCGACGGTACGTGTACAATGACGTTGTTCGCCTTGGTGACCTCGAGAAGCTCATCGACTGCTCCTATGTCCAGGTGATTATTATACTTAAAGAAACGAAGTAGTATTGGTATCGTACTTTGATCGATGATGTACTTACTTTGATTTGTGTACGTGTCGTGTGCTTTGACCTGATGCGTCGATCAGCCCTACACGATCAACAGTGCCAAGGTGATCTTCCTGAAGCCGAGGCCTCAGTCCAGGCCCTTCAAGGGCTCTGGCAACGTCTGCCTGACATGCGACAGGATCCTCCAAGAGCCCTTCCATTTCTGCTGCCTCTCTTGCAAGGTACTTAGTTACCACTTTCTAACCAAAGACTTGCCACGTACAAACCAAAGTGTCTCGTGCCATGCACAAACCCTGGCACGTTACATTACACGCTGAAGCCCCGTGTGTATACACGCATGCAGGTGGACCATGTGATGATGCAGGGAGGGGACCTCTCCAACATCCTTCAGTACCGCGCCGACGACGAGCTCGCCTTCCCCCGCTTCGAGAACCTCCGCGTCGATGACACCGACGCCGGCCAGGTCACCCCGAACTCGATCCTCGAGGACCCGTTGCACCGCCGCGGCGACGACGACGGGTCCAGCGACAATGCCGGTGACGGCGACGATAACAATGGTGTGCCACGGCGGGGCGGCGAGAGAGCGGAGAAGCTGGTGAAGAGGAAGAAAGGGGGAGGGTTCTTCCCCCAGATTGTGCTGTCACTGAACAACAGGAGGAAGGGTGCCCCCCACAGATCCCCTCTTTCCTAAGCACTCTTGTTTGCCACTCCCCACCCTTATATATGTGTCATGCTGTTAGTTATCACTAGCTAGCTATTAGTACTAGTTGCAGTGGTGGTAGTAGCTTATATAGTGTGTGTGTTGTAGTCCTGTACTATTATTAGCCATGTAGAGAGAGAGTGAAGAGGTGTGTGTTGGTTGGTTGCTTTAAGAGGGGGCCTTGGGTGATCCTAGGGCCACTTCAAGGTAGTGTTTTGATGAGACTGAGAAAGGGAAAGCAGCTCCCCTGTTACAGGCCTAGGTAGCCACAGGTATGTGGGGGCCACACTGCAGGCAGGCTCCCCACAGGGTGGCTACCAATTTTGTAATTGATGTAAAGGGGTTTACTTGCATACACTTCCATAACTATATATAACGTCATGCCCCCATATCATATGCTGTTAGTAATATATATGTTTATACATTGTGTGTTCGCCTCAGACCTGCTAGTATGGAGTATGGACTGCATGTGCTTAAGCTGAAGCTGTTTGTTGGCTACTGGCTTATTAGTTCTAGTACTACACTTATTTACAGCTCTTCAGAGCTCTCTGCTCTCATGGTGTGCCACAGCCACTTGCCTGTCTCTTCCAGGACTTCCTCTCACACAGAGACAGAGAGAGAGATGGCTTGTTACTTTGACTTTGACCAGCATGTGATGCACACCCTCCAGCTCCAGTCCTAACTCTTCAATTGTGTTGCTAGTTAAAAAAAGTTGCTTATGGAATTGTGTTGTTCTGTTTGATGCCATTGTGCTTGCACTTTGCAATGGGCCACTGTGTGTTCTCTAGTCAAGAAGACGGGCGGTCTAATCCAAATTGCAAATCTGATCGCGGTTAAGAAGATGTTATATTTACAATTTGGTTTGAACAGCTACGGAGTTAGCAAAAAAAATTAGACCAAGGACTTAAAAAAACCAAAGCTTCCTGGATGCCTGCCATCTCCCTGAGCACGCAGGACAGCTTTATCAACCCTTTCCATCCCTTCTTCAACTAGTCCTACATATACACTAGATGAGTGAGCGCGACGAGACCACACGTGCCAATGCCAGCCCGTATAATGTTTTTATGGGGGTTTCCAAAAAAAAAGAGAAAGACGTAATTTCTGAAAATTTTAGGGGTTTTTTCGGAAAAATCAGAGATCTAGATGTATTTTTTTGAAATTCCGAGGCCTTTTCACAAAAATACTAGCCCCACGCGGTCGCGCCACACGACGCTCGGGCAAAAATCGTGCGGGCGACTCGGACACGCGCGCAGGCTGGGAATCGAAGCCCCAACTGACGGCATGAGCGCGAGGCACGTTACCACTGCGCCACACGACCGTAGTGTCCGAGTGAGGGCATTAAAATACTTAAGCCGTATTATCGGGTGGGAAAAGCGGGCGACATAGACACGCGCGGAGCGAGCATGTAGGCGGAAATCGACGTGGACACCGCACTTGAGCCAAAAACCCGCGGGATCTAATATACAAGTATTCTCCATGCATCGCACACCTTTCTCAAAAATCACGAACTCGTACATCAGGAGAGAAAGTGCCACATCAGGAGAGAGTGTCGTTCCTACACACATTTGCGAAGCGATCAATTTTCTAGTCCTCGATATTTTTTTTACAAAATTAGCGTTTTGCCTATTGAAATTGCAAATCTAACCCCCTCCCCCACCGCAGAAGGCGCGGTGGGCGACAGGTGTCGCTTGCTACACTCGGGGAGTGCCGGAACCATGTTGCCGTGCTCGAGAAGCGTGACAGCCGGTGAGCGTAGCTGGCTGGAACGAGCACAGGAGCAGCGGCACGCCGTGGCCAAGCCGCACCGGAGGCAGCCTGCTGCGGTTGGCCGATGCTGGAGGCGGCCTCCCGTGGAAGGGAAGCCTATGAGGGCCTGTCGTGATCTGAGAGCGCATGAATCACCTTTTGTTGTGGGGAGGAAGTTAGATTTATAATTTCATTTAGAAAAGAATTAGATTCGTAAAAAAAAAGAATGACTAGAAAAGTGATCAAGCATGATACATCCTTCACAAGCGATTCTCAAAGACTCCCGCGATCCGCCGCGAAGGTTCAGACCAAATATGCTACCCCACTCGACAAATCTCTCTGATTTTGTGCAGTAGCAGCTACTAGTACTGGTACAACGCTCGACAAATCGCCACCATCCTATTACAACAACTCCATTTTTGTTAGCGTTGAGCTCACGTGACACAGTTTAACTCTCGTAGAAATCGAAAAAAATTCCGGGAGTATTTGGTTTACTGCCTTAATCATAGCCAAGCTCACCTCACCTCACCTCCTCTTCTGGTAGCGGTGACAGACAACATTGGCTAGCAGTTGGCTTCTCGCAGTCCAAGAAACAAGCAGAGCAAATAGCAGAAAATCTAGGTCTCGCTTGCAATTTCATAGGGAAAAAAAGGCAGTATGTTATTTCGTATGAAATTCATCTAGTTTTTGTTTTTGTTTTGGTGTGTTAGAAACAAGTTCTAACTGGAGTACTGGTTAGGAAGAAGGGTTTTGATAAACGTCACCCGGATGTTTTCTTAGCAAAAAAAACATTCAAATTTTGGAGTATTGGATCTGCGGTGAGATCCGTAAGACGTGAAGGGTGGTGAGATTGTGTTTTGATGGATGATTTGATAATTTGATCTAAAGATCTAAAATTTAGATGTTCGTAAGAAACAAAACATCCGGATAAAGGTTAGACACTCCGAAGAAATAGGTCCCAGTTAAGCTGGCGAGTTGACCCATGCATGCATGCACGACGCCATCAGCCGGCGATGCCTTACTTAATTAAGCTTTTCCCGAATTCCGAGGCGATCCCCCAACCCAACAAAGCATTTGGAACTGCGGGCCCTGTCGGTGGGAGGAGAGCCAAGCTAAACAGCAGCAAATAAAACCCCTTTATTTGCCTGATGCTTCTCTATGGCCGCATGTATACTGTACATTATAGTGGAGAGAAATAGAGAGCCTCGGCCGCGCCACATCACTATGTTCGAAAAAAGGATATTTAAAAATTTTAAAATTACATTTAGATCCTTTAATCAGTTTTTAGCGGAAAGGTTCCTCCGCGGTTTACGTTTAGATCCTCCCATCGGTTTTTACCAAGATAGATAAAAAACGAAATTACGTTTAACTCTCGAGAAAACAGTTTTTAGCACACTAGATCCGAAGAGAAACGAAATTACGTTTATGTCCCTCCGCTATTTTCTCCCAAAAACAAAAACACAAATTCACTGACGATTTATAGCAGTCTACGGATTCAACGACGGGTCCTGGCGACCCATTTTTTTGAAAAAGAAAAAGAAGAACGGAATTACGAAAAAACAATACGTTTTTTTCTCCCAAAAACAAAAGCCACAGATTTGTCGACGGTTTATAGCAGTCCACAGATTCGCCAACAGGTCATAGCGACCATTTTTTTTAAAAAAAAACAAGAAAATCGAAATTACGAAAAAAATAAAAAAGCGTTTAGGTCCCTTCGCGTTTTCTCTTAAAAAAAAAAAGACACAAATTCGCCGACGACTCCTAACCATCCGCAGATTCGATAACGGTTTCTAGCAGACCATTTTTTTAAAAAAAACCCAAGAAAACCGAAATTATGCAATCTTTTTCAAAAATATCCGTCGGACCAAATTTCGCGCATCGCAACGTCGCGTGACCGAATTTTCCAAATTTCGACCGACGTAGCGGCGCTCAACAAAATTTCGCACGACACAGCGTAACGTATAGCCCTAATTAGTATCCATCAAGCCACCAACTTTTAATCGACAGCCATGCATTGTCCATGGAGCTAGCCTTTGCAAATTGCAATGCCCATCCAAATCCTGGTCCTCGGTCTTGCATGCTTGACCTTTTAAAATGCGTGGGTGCTTTTTATTTGGATAATCGGGGAGAGTTTGCTGAAGAACTTAAGCTGGCTAGACTGCTTGCTAGTACAACAAACTATGCTATATACTCTCTCCGTCTATGAACGTCACTTATTCTAGTTTCTTACACTTCTATAAATCACATCTATAAAAAAACTATATTACTCTTCTTTAGTATGTCTTTGGTGTATCTTACTCTAGTATACGATAATAAATTACATTAGAAATAGTTAAAGGTGAGGGATATAAAAAAAAGGTAAAACAACTTCCTTAAAATTGTAGAATGACACATACTTAGAAACAAAATTTGAAAGCTAGAATGACATTTATTCAAGAACGAGGTAATATCTGACTAACTAAACGCAACAAGGTATCATTCCTGTGGGTTAGCCATCGGAACAGTCTCTCGTCGGTGTGTTTTTGACTCTGTGAGGCCCGAGTGCTTGTGATACTCCACTAAAATCAAAACCGATCAAGAGGTGATCTTATAACATTTTTCAAATTTTTCGAGTGCTCCCTAGACCAGCCCCTGCTACCAGTCTACCAGGATGATGCCGTCGCTTGTGCTATTGCTAGGTGTACCACCGAAGATAGATTGGCAAATTAAAAATCGAGTTGAGCTTTAGGCTGAAGGAGTTCATGAGTTTAGCCAGTACTAACCTTCTTCTCTTGTCCTCAAGGGGATGCGTGGCACAGTGGCAATTAGCACAGTATAGATGGCTAGCTATAAAGAGCTGTATCCGTACATCCTATCTTAATGTCTCCGTACACTCATCGAGCGTCGCTTTGAACTTGCTCGGCTTATCCCATGTGCCCGTGTCGTGTCACTCACGGGCAGGCAGGCATGCATTACAAAAGAGAAAAAAAAGAAGGTTAAAGAACAGAAAATGGAAAGAAAATAAAAATTAGCTAGGCGCGTGTATGCGCTCACTGCTATCTTTTATTATTATTATCTTTTTTATTTTTGCGAGGAACCACTGGTATTATCCAAAAGTGGATATCAGGAGCCAGGGCCTGATCATCTGCATCAAATCGTTTCTAAATCACAAATACTCCTATGTCTTTATTATAAACTTAAGCACAAGTTTCTTCTGGATCTAGTAGACTAGTACTATCAAATTTGCTTCGAGAGGATTGGGGAAATCGGAGTATCCGTTCTTTTATTTTTAATACATATCAAAACGTACTCCCTCTGTTCTTTTCACCATCCAAGTGATATAAATTGTCATTATGGTAGGGGGAAAAAATTGAATCCGCTGGCAATTAAGGACCGGCTGGCCGGACGGCGGCAAGATCTGCACGAAAAGGTTGATTAATTTGTGCATTCTGAGTGCTTTGCTTTGCTGAAGTAGTAATCACCGGGATATTGCCAAAACGGGCTTGCAGGCAACTAGAGCATAGCACATGAGTAATGTTTCTACGTATCATTCCTCGATACAAGTCATATAAATCTTAAAAAAAATAAAAGTGTAAATAATTACCATAGATACTTCATTTATACTGAGATGTTTGTGCAACCATCGAAAAGTCACGATACATTGAAGCACATCCGTGCATATAAATATTGCTTATTTTTCTTTTTGAACTCTACAGATAATGCCTAGTTGGCGTAACGAAACAGGATCGTCCTGTACTACAACTACTCGATCCACATCGTAACGTCACTGTGAAAATTCTGTGTTCCAAACTATGCCCAGTGATGACGAGTTGACGACTACCTAGTTCAGGAGTTTGGTGGAGGACACATGCATGTTTATGTCTAGACTCCTTAGGATATGAGCAGAGGCGAAACTCACCCCCAAATATTTGAAAACTTCATCAAATCAGGTTACCTATTCATCCAATCAAAAGTCCACTCAGCCCATGAAATCTAACACTTCCACTATTCAGATGAATTCCCAGTCACAGGCCGATTACTCCTCCTCATTCCTCCATCCCAAACCCTAGCTTCCCAGGAATTCCCCTCCCCAATCCACGCAGGCATCGGGCGGTGTAGGCGTCAGGTTGTCGGGTAGGCGACATAGGCGTCGGGCGTTGAGTGGGTGTCGGGCTTCAAGTGGGCGTCGCAGGCATCGAGGGGGCTACGCGGCCGTGAGGCGCGGCACGGGTGTGCGGAGGCAGGCAAGCCGAACCGGCATGCAACACACAACGCGGCAGGCGGCAAGCAGTCAAGTACAACAAAGGAGGCGACACGACTTAGACCGGCAGGTGAATATGTGAATGGCGATTTATTGATTTAGGATTTATGGGATGTGATGATTGGAAATTTGGGAAAAATTAGTGTGATTTCTTATTTGACATTTGTGAATGTTGAGCAAGAGCAAAAGCTAACATGAAGAGGAATAGCGGCATTCTTTCCAAGCGGCAAGCATAGCATTAAAAATGTCCGGTGTCAAATGTGCACACCTATTAGAAATTTTCTAGTTCCGCCACTGATATGAGACGTAGACTAGGAGTGGATCGTAATTGTTTCTTTAATGTTGTGTTAGTCTAATCTTAAACCTGGACATCTTGGCTCGTATACTATATTGAGTTTTATTCATCAACTAGTTTATCTAAAAGTTTAAATTGATCAGAAAGAGTGGATAATATACTTCAATACTTGCAACCCACCCAGATTCCATCCTAGGATTAGTATGTGGTGTCACTAAGTGTACTTCTGACTCTACGTACGGCAAAAGAACATGTGTGTGCTACTGCAGGCTCTTAGGGGGAAAAAGAACCGGTACACTGACTGATCACTCTACCGCCGTGGAGTTAGGAAATCTCAGCGTTTTTCAAGTTTTACGATATTTTTTTTTAAAATTTGATCTCTTTCTGAACTTAATTATAAAAAATAGTGCTCATTTCCAACAGTTAAAACATGATATATATCACTTTTCGTGCTGCCATGGAGCTCTCTTTTTTCATAATTGATATGCTTGTTTTTACAATTATATTTAAACGAAGGCTAATTTTTTTAAAAAAAATATACAAGACTAGAAAAATAATAAAACTATGGACATGGAGCCACTGACTTCTCAAAGCTACTACTAGCTATATTTTGTAGTGCTAGTACTGTTGTAAGGATACGATTGCAGCACTGTACACTCCTGTATTTTTCACTCGCGGCTGCCTATGATTTGTCACGGCATGCATCTACTGCTGTATTGTAGCCGGGCTGTTACTGTAGTCGCTGAACCAGTAGTTGGCAATCTGAATCCTGTCAGTCTTGTCATTACCAAGTGATAGGTAGCTTACTTTTAGTAAATTTATCTACCACCTAGCTATATTGTGGCCACCTTGCCCGGTTTCATGGGAAGCTTTTGATTTCTTTTGCATCGTGAGCACTTGAATCGCTCAAGCATGCTTGTTGCTTTTCTGAAAGTGAATACAAGTTTAATTTTGTTAGACAAATCTAATAACAATTAATTTTTATGTTATCGATATATATAGCACTTTTTCACTCTGAAAATAGAATAATCTATTCTACGCACCGGCGAAACGAGCATACTCAACCAATCCTACCTGCACCTACTTTGTAAGAAGACCAATCCATTGGCAGCTTGATTCACCGATGACTTCCGCTACGGTAAAAGTTTAGTTTTGTTAGACAAATTTTGTTTTTTGTCTTATTTTATCTATCGGCGGCTCCGATTCACGAATAGTTTTTACCAGTAGCTTACTGATAATAAGAGGAATAAAATGATATAAGTCTCACTATTTTGACACCAATTTACTAGATGCATTCTTAGAGTTTACTGCCACACCTAGTCGTGGCTCATGATGACCATATGACAGTGGTAGTAAAAATGGATACCACATTTACATCAAGGGACATCTCAATTTACAACCAGATGAAAAAATAGCAGAGCAAAACCTTATATATGTATATATATGTACACATGTATATATACGGAAGCGCTAATCTGCACTTCCGTGTAGATTAGTTATTATGTGCAGTCGAAAACCAACAAGTAAATGTGTTTCCACATAATTTCGTGTATTGACTAAGCCAATCAGTTACGTGACCAAATCTAGTAAATATGTTTTCTTATACTAGAATCTTTTTTTATTTTTGATTTAGTCCTAACTTTTTATTGGTAGCTCTGATTCACAAACGGTTTTCACTAGTAGTTTACTGACAACGACGAGAGCATTATAATGATATAAGTCTCGCCAATAAACACCTTATGAATGAGATTTTACTATACGTATACATAGATTTTACTACATGTCAAAGAGTTCAGCAGCATGTGCGATAGTAAAATTTTACAGCACGTTCAGTAAATTGGCTGCAAAATCCCTAAGAAATTTATGCATTTCAAACAAGACCTTTGTAAATTGGAGGGTGCGCGCGGACTAAGGTGTTCGATCGGGACGGATCTTACGCGCGTGAGCATTATTGGTCACAAATCGGCCGCTTTGCCCAGATCCATGTAATGGAAGGCAAGCTTGGATGCAATTGTCATCGTGACAAACAGTATCCTGGCAACGCACGGCGGTAGGAAATTGGCAGGCGCTAGTGATGCATGCATGGCACGAGAGACTGTTATGGCACCAGTTACTCCGTCTTTAATTTTAGGATAGAGTAGACGTGTGCATATCTATTGCATCTTATTATTACAGCCACACGATGGATATCGACGAGCTAGCTAGCTAGCCTCGTGGTTTTGATTGATGGTGTGAAAGAATATTGTTGTGCACGAAGTTAGCCAGCGAGTCATGTATATGGGTCGCTACTACAAAATGGGTTATATTAGCACGTCATTACATATGATTTTTTTTAAAATAGTCTGAAAAAAGACTCGGGCACATCGTAGACGGTTTGTGGTTAAAACCGTCTATGATGTGGGCTACAGCACAGACGATTTTAGCCATAAACCGTTTGTGATGACGTGAAGAATTTCACAAACGGCTTGTTGATAAAATCGTCTGTGATTAGGACAATATCACAGACAGTTTTATCTACGAACCGTCTCTGATGATCAATTTATCAAAAAGCTGATGAGCCCCAGCTGTCAGTGAATCCTTGGGAACAGTTAAACATTTTGTCGTATGTTTGTAAACGCGATACAAGAGGGAGTGGACGCGGGCTGTCTTACGGGCCTACGTCCGAGAGAGAAAGAGTAGACACAAGGGTTTATACAGGTTCGGGCGCTTAAGCAGGCGCCCTACTCCTGTCGGTGTGTCCCCCGGGGGGAGTAGGGAGGAGGCTCCTTGTCCAGGCTCCCGAGGGACACACCAGTAGTTTAGTTTTTTGTATTCAATCCAAGTCCCCCCTCACAAGCGTGGGTTACAGCGGGTTTTTATAGGCGCCCAGCCTGTTACACAAAATACCATCCTACCCCTATTGCAGTAGCTCATACAAGGGTATCTTGGTCATTCCCACGATGAGGTAGTGGATCCCACGTCACCATCTCGTAGGGGTAAGCCTCTGACCTCCGGGCCCCCACAGGGTGTCTCTCGCGGGCGCCCGCGGAGTTGGAGGGCGCCGCCCGTAGACGCCCGCGGAGTTGAGGGGCGTCCCCCGTAGTCTCCCGCAGAGTTGGAGGGCACCGCCCGTAGACGCCCGCGGAGTTGAGGGGCGTCCCCCGTAGTCTCCCGCGGAGTTGGAGGGCACCGCCCGTAGACTCCCGCGGAGTTGAGGGGCGTCCCCCGTAGTCTCCCGCGGAGTTGGAGGGCACCGCCCGTAGACGCCCACGGAGTTGAGGGGCGTCCTCCGTAGTCTCCCGCGGAGTTGGAGGGCACCGCCCGTAGACGCCCGCGGAGTTGAGGGGCGTCCTCCGTAGTCTCCCGCGGAGTTGGAGGGCACCGCCCGTAGACGCCTGCGGAGTTGAAGGGCGTCCCCCGTAGTCTCCCGCCGAGTTGGAGGGCACCGCCCGCAGGCGCCCGGAGTTTTAGGCGAAGGAGGCCTCTCCTCTGGGTTGGTATGTTTTCACCAACACGTTTCATATATAAGAACTAGCTAGCTAGCTTCTTGCATGCATCACAATTTACAAAAAGTTCACTACAAAAGCTGGGAAGGCTACAAAAGCTAGCTATCTAATCAATTTGGTCATCGTCGTCGCTGGAGTCGTTGCTGTGGCCGTCGGGGTCCTCGCTCGAACCTGCTCTGTCTGGGTCATCCTCCAGCTCCTAGCATTACGATAGCCCTCCGACGAGTCGAAGCTATCATCGTCGTCGGAGATTGCTGTTGGCGGACGCTTCTTTTCGACGATGCTTGAGTTGGAGGGAGCGGTGCCCGAGGCAAGAGCGACGTACTGGCCAGCATAAACCGCGGCCGGCGAATTCGTTTATATGATGCCGTGGCACCGCAGCCATTGCCGTAGGGGCCGAGGAGGCGAAGACGGTGGCGGTGGCGGACGGTGAGTCGGCGATGGTGCCGAAGTCGGCGTCGGATGCGACGGCGGTAGTGGAGATAAAGATGGGGCGACGGAGTCGACAGAGGAGGGGATGGAGTTTGAGCTGCTCATGGCATAGTGGAATGCAGTCGATCGATCGGAGGCAGTGGATCGAACCGCGCGCCCGGAACACAAAAGGCGAAAGTGCAATTACGACCTTCGTTGGGGAAACAAAACTCCTTGGTAACATCACAGACGGTTTGCGGTTAAAATCATTTGTGATTATGTCATCACAGACGGTTTTAGCTACAAACCGTTTGTGATGACGTGGAGAATATCACAGACGGTTTGTGGATAAAACCGTCTGTGATGAGGGCAATATCACAGACTGTTTTATCCACAAACCGTTTATGATGATCAATTCTGATAGATAAGAATAGAGAGCCTCGACCTCCTCTGTATTTTTAGGGTTTTCTAGATATTTTTGAGCTGACTGCGATTGAGAAGCGCATCTGGTTGAAAGAGACCCTAGATTTGGAGGTGTAATTGTAGATCCTTGTGCTCTAGGTCATCTAAGGTTAGTAATTACTTCAAATTTGCATTATATTTTAGATCTAACTTGGTAAAGAGGGAAATGAAGCTGGTTTCTAAATCTAGCTTGGTGTAGATCCATTTGTTCTCTGCAATGTAAAGTAGTAATTGGTTCAAATTTGCGTTATATTTAAGATCTAGCTTGGTAAAGAGGGAAATGAAGCTGGTTTGTAGATCTAGTTTGGTGTAGATTCATTTGTTCTCTGCGATGTAACGTAGTAATTAGTTCTAATTGTGTTATACTCAATATATAGATAGTTACATAAAGAAAGGTGACCTAGGCTAATAATTGGTTGTAATAGCATTATATTGAAGGTGCATACATCTAGCTTGGTAAAGAGGGAATTGAAGATAGTTTTGATATAGCTTGGTGTAGATTCATTTGATCTTGTTGATCTAAATTAGTGATTGGTTCTAATTGCATTACACTGAAGATGTATCTAGCCATGTGAAGAGAAAATTGAAGATGCCGAGTCTAAATGTAGCTTACATGCATATGTTTACATATCCATTCGTTCTTTTTGACGTTAGGAGCTATATATATATAAGTTAATCGGCAAGTTGAAATGTAGCCTATATGTAGCATATGTTCGTATGTGCACTCGTAGTATACTTAATTCATTATTTAACACCTATTGTTACATATGTAGTGTACATGGACTGAGGCTGGATGTATGCTGAGAACCGTGGGAGCGCCGAGTACATTAATGGTGTCTCCGCTTTTAGAATAGCTGCAGAGGAAGATATATTGAACAAGAGGGTGGAATTTATGCCTTGTCCATGCATTGACTGCGATAATCTGAGGAAGTTTTGAAACCCAGCGCAGATCGAAGCACACTTGATTCTACGGGGTTTCAAAAGGAGGTATACATGTTGGACCAGTCACGGTGAAGAGTAGATTATGCAGGGACCAAGTAGTACTACCATCGTCGATGAAGTCAACGATACTCTGGATATCGTCAATGAAATCAACGATACTCCGGATGATATCGACTGTGCTTTCGATAAGGGTAGGTTTCACGATGACAATCTGGATCAGATGCTATGGGATGCAGAAGGGAGCCATGATGAGCGGAAGTACGTAAAATTCCAAGGCTTGATGGACGACTCGGAGAAACCTTTGTTCCCGGGTTGCAAGTCCAAATACACAAGGTTGTCATCCGTGCTGGAACTGCTGAAATTAAAGGCAAGCAACGGTTGGTCCGATAAGAGTTTCACAGCGCTGTTAGGTCTGTTAGCGGATATGCTTTCGGAGGGGAATGAGTTGCCGACAACCACCTACAAAGTCAAAAAGGTTCTTTGTCTCTTGGGAATGGAAGTAGAAAGAATACATGCCTGTCCAAACGACTGTATCCTCTACCGCAAAGAGTACGCAAACTTGCATGTATATCCGGTGTGCAACGCATCCCGGTACAAGCGTAAAGATAGATCGAATGACGACGACGAGGGAATAGAGGTGAAGAAAGGACCTCCCGCTAAGGTGGCGTGGTATCTGCCTATAATTCCTCATTTGAAGCGTTTGTTTGCGAACTCGAAAAAGGCAAAATTGCTTCGGTGGCACTCGGATAAGCATAAGAATGATAGAATGATTAGACACCCAACTGATTCCATGCAGTGGAGAAACATCGATAGGAGGTTTGAAGAATTCACAGCGGATCCGAGGATTATAAGGTTCGGGTTGAGTACGGATGGAATGAATCCGTTCGGCAACATGAGCAGCCGTCATAGCTCTTGGCCCGTGAAGCTCTGTGTGTACAACCTTTTTCCATCGTTGTGTATGAAGCGGAAGTACATATTGATGTCTATACTCATCCAAGGCCCGAAGCAACCAGGAAACGATATTGATATGTACCTAGCACCATTGGTGGAAGATCAGAACACATTATAGGCTCCTGAGGTGCAGGTATGGGATGCTCACAAACGAGAGTACTTCACTTTACGCTGCCTGTTGTTCTGCACCATAAATTATTATCCTGCCCTTGCTAACCTGTCGGGGCAGAGTACAAAAGGAGCCAAAGCATGTACTCACTGCTTGAATGATAACGAGTGTGTGTGGCTGAATCACTCGTGCAAAAATGTGTACATGCGTCACTGTAGGTTCCCTCGGAGGAATCACATATACCGCAAGATGAAGAAACAATTTGACGGCACGACCGAAGATGGTTTACCTCCAAAGCCTTTAAACGGGACAGACATTCATGATATGGTTAAGAACTTGGATGTTGCGCATGGAAAGGGACGTAAATCGAGAACCCGTGACAAGAGAATGTGGAAGAAGAGATCAATATTTTGGGACCAACCTAATTGGGAGCACCTAGAAGTTTGGCGCTGCATCGACGTGTTGCACGTAGAGAAGAATGTTTGTGATAGCTTGATTGGTCTCTTACTGAACATTAAGGGTTAAACAAAGGACAATATCAACGCACGGCTTGACTTGATCGATATGGGCATCAGACCTAAGTTAGCACCAAAAGAGACCGATAAAGGCCGAACATAATGCGAACCTGCTTGTTACACTCTGTCCAAGGCCGAGAGAACCGAACTGTGCAAGTGCTTGCATGGTGTGAAAGTTTCGTCTGGTTACTCGTCCAACATGAAGAGACTTGTTTCGATGCAAGATTTGAATTTAACTGGCATGAAATCCCATGATTGCCATGTGCTTATGACACAAATGCTCCCTGTGGCAATTAAAAGTATTTTACCGAGTAAGGTTCGGGAGACAATCACAAGGCTGTGTTTTTTCTTTAACACAATTGCTCAGAAGATCATCGATCCTGAAGAACTAGATGCTCTGCAGGCCGAGGTGGTCATAACTCTATGTAATCTTGAGATGTATTTCCCTTCGTCGTTTTTCAATATCATGGTCCATCTCATTGTTCACCTTGTGAGGGAGATAAAGATGTGCGGGCATGTATTCCTACGTAGCATGTACATGGAAATTCTCAAGTCCTACGTACGGAATCGATCTCGACCGGAGGGTAGCATTATCGAAGGTTATGCAACCGAAGATGTTGTCGAATTATGCATGGATTACATGGCTCAGGTCGAACCGATAGATGTGCCTCGATCCTGCCATGAGGGGAGGTTCTAGGGCATCGCGACCATCGAAAGGAAATCAATCACGCCTGATCCGATTGCGTGCGCTAAAGCCCAATTCACAGCTTTGCAACACATGGCTGTTATGGCCCCATATATCGACGAGCACAAGAACTAGCTACGGCAAGAGAATCCGTCGCAGTAGGAGTATGGATCATCAAACAACATAACCTCCAGTTCAACAAATGGTTCAAGGAGCAACAACTCATCACTGAAAGCTCGTCAGGTGATACGCTGACATGGTTGGCAAAAGGTCAAGCATTTACCACTGTAACATGAAAATGATACGACTTAAAGAGTTACACATTTTACACGAGAGATCAGGACATGAAGAGCAGAAACCAGAACAGGGGTGTTCACATTAATGAGATGAATACCGCTGGATCGACGAGGAGCTCGTACTACGGGTTCATTGAGGAAATTTGGGAGCTCGACTACATATTATTCAAGATCCCCTTATTTCGGTGTCACTGGGTTAACCTGCAACATGTGAAGGTTGACAAGTACGACGTCACAATTGTGGACCTCGAACGTGTCGGATACCAAGACGAACCATTTGTTCTCGCTAACCAAATTGTTCAAGTCTTCTAGGTAATCGACCCGTCCAACAAGAAGCGCTACGTTGTTGTTCATGGAAAAAGGAGGATTATCGGAGTCGAAAATGTGGTAGATGAGAAAGAATACAATTAGTTTGACGAGTTGCCTCCTATTGGTACCGGCGTCACAATCCAGGAAGACCAACCTGAGGAAGATAGCTACACACGTGTTGATCATCGTGAAGGGCTAATTTTTGTAGAAAAGAATAAGCAAGTGGAGTTGTCATGAGGTCGTCATGTTTATTTCAAGTGTTCCTGTATTATAATTAATGAGATGTGCGTTAATTATAATTAGTGAGATGTAATGATTAAAATTAATGAGATGTATGTATTATATTAAATAAGATGTATGTATTATAATTAATGAGATGTATGTATTATAATTAATTATAATACATGACATATATGTTTGTATTATAATACTAATTCATTAATATGTATTGTAAATAATGACACAAATTTAAATAATTGTACAGATGACACAAACTTAAATATATATTGACAGCAAAAAAAAGAAAGAAAGGCTCATCCCAGACGGTTCAAGCCCAGAACTGTCTGGGATAGCCGCAAGCCCCTTGTCCCTTGGCGTTGCCGCGCCCTAGCCCCTCATCACAGACGGTTCGATCTTTGAACCGTCTGGGATATGTCCCCTTATCCACCCGCTGCCCTCACACTTGCCATTCTCTAAGTCTCGCACACTCAGTTTGCAATCCTAGCTAGCGCACGTGGCCTTCTCCGGTGACACCCTTCCCACGTCCCCCCTCGGTGGCGCCCTCCCCGCTTGGTGGTGACTCCTGGTCGCGCCCGCACCCTCGGTGATGCCCTCCTCCCTCCCCTGTGCCCTCCCCCTCGGCAGTGCCCTCTCCGCTTGGTGGCGACTCCCGGCCGCGTCCTCCCCCTCGATGGTGTCTCCCCTGGTCCGTGCCCTCAGCCTCGGTGGTGCCCTCCCTCCTCGGCCGCGCCCTCCCCCTCGTTGGTGTCTCCCCTCAACCGCACCCTCGCCCTTGGTGGTGCCCTCCTGCCTCCCCCGTGCCCATCCCCCTCGACTTGGAGGTATTTTGTTTCATATTTTGCTGTGTTTGAGTCTAAACAAAAAAATAAGAACACACATGTTGTTTTATTGTGTAGTTTTAATTTATTGGTTTATTTTAGCTTTTATGATGTATGAACGTGTAGTATAATGGCTTAAATTGAAGCTGTTCAAGATGCTGTTCAGCCATTAAAATCGTTCAAGTTGCTTAATTTGCAGTTATGGAAAGATAAAGTGATAAAACATCATCGAAGTGGTATCACTGGAACATAATTTCTTAGTCTAATTATTTTTCATTTTGTACCTTTTCTGTTTATGTTAGGGAAACTCCACCTTGCTGCCTTCTCGTTGCTCGATGATGATAATGGGTCAAGTAGTGATTTCAACAGTTAATTTAGCGAGTTTGGCCTTAAACCGGGTAAGAGCGAGGTCATGTCTCACATCTTCAGGCGACGTGTCCTTTGCCAACCCCGCTGATGAGGAAGTGTCTCAACGCCTAATATCATTGAGCACAGAATCTTCCCAGGGCTCTTTCACTTCAAAGAGAGAGAAAGATATACTCTCCACGGCCTTGGGAAACAAGGAGAACCGGGTCGCACCCGAGGTCTAGGTGTTTTCGTTCCCTGAAAGATGGGATTCCCACATGACTCGGACATGTACCGGAGTAGGAAGAAAAGCAAAGCCTAACGTGAGGAACGGCTATAGCCCTGATTGAGGAAAGGGTTGAGGAAAGGCTCAAAGCACAGTTCGATAATTAGCTACGATGCCTTGAGGAAAGGATGGAGCAAAGGGAGGCTGCAGAGAGGCAAGCAAGAGACGTGCAAGCCGAAGAAGCACAAGCGCAGTTCAGTCCAGCCAACCGTCGGAGCAGCTGCGCATCCGCCCCTGAGACAAATGTGGATGAAGCCAGATTTCCTCCTGACGACACCCGGGTAACATGTCTGCAATCCTCCTTACATAGACCTGTTGGACGTGTTACCTAATTACTTGTGTACCCTTATGTAGGTGGTCACGTTGTGCAATCTGCAAGTGAGGCTTGCCAACGGCTCTGTTCCCCTGTAGGTTGCTTGGGGATGAGCATATGCATCCGATGTAGGGGCGTTTGTGCACGATCGTACTTTAGAGCTGGGCTACGCGAAGGTTCATATCGACGGTGTACATGAAATTTTCAAGGCCATCACGCTGAGATGCCCTCAAAGGACGAGATCGTCACACTAGGAAATGCCATCGACACATTCATCCAGTGGCCCAAGAAGGACATCTCCTTCGACGCCTGCCTAAGAGCACCGAATCTACAAGCACTACCGGAGCCACGTGATGCGCCGGAGCTACCAGCACTACTGGAGCCATGTGCTGCACCGCAGGAGCTCACCAAATCGGCTACTGTGTCCCATCAAGCACAGGCTGATACTGCAGTTCGGGCCAAGTCGTCTCCTATGAAGATGAAATTTGGTAAACGGCGAGGCGGAGAAAAGGGCAAATCGAAAGGGATGACCACGTCAGCCCATGACTTTCCGTTTGCCCCGTTGGCGTGGCAATTCGAGCTGGTACAGTCGTTCGTACCGAAAGAGCACCAGGAGACACTCACATTAGCCTGCATTAGATTACAAGATTGGTGCATGGAACAAGGCAACAAGCCGGTGGCACAACGTGCATCGATTATCTCGATCAACTTCAAGGAGGAGCATTTCTAACACTGGTTTTTGGATGGTTGTTTCGTGGTTGGCTTCAATGACCTGTTCGAACTGTACAACCTTAACGCCCTCGATGCATCACTCATTAGATTCGTGTCGTACCGATAAATGTTAGATATATATGATCCTTGATTTTGTATATGTCGATACATGATCATGGAAGCAAAAAAAAAAAGGAAACAACCGGTGGGTTTCCTCGACCCACACATGGTGTCCAAGCAAACCATGGACGAAAATTTACAAGTCATCCTCGAGTACGTGAAAAAAGTATTACTGGCTCAGTGGGATAAAAAATTCATACTTTTACCCAACAACTAGGGGTAAGTGCTTCATCATGTTGCTATACTTGTTGCTTTATACTGTATAACGCAGTTTGAAGTTAGGTTGAATCACCATGGCGACATGGCTGTGTAGGTTTCACTGGGTTCTACTCGTAATTATACCAAGATAGAACTGTGTAATTTACCTTGATTCTAAAAAGGGCGGCACCCACAACTTGAAGCCTATCAGAGATTTACTTGACACGTCGTTCGGTGTCTACAAAGCTCGTGGACGTCCACACAAGAAGAACCCAGCGATGCTGATGCATATTTATAACTTTTCGGTATCCGCTAGTACACAATAATCCTTCACAATCCATAATAATACCTTCCGAACTAATTAACCTATTATATTTTGGCAGTGTCACCAGCAACCAAAGGGTACTAACCAATGTGGATTCTACGTTTGCTACAACATGGAACTCCTCATTGGTTTAAAGACGACAATGTTATAGAGGTTTGTCGATCTTGCAACAATTGTTTCCACTTATTAATTTATAAATACGCAAGACTTTACTCTTCCCATCACAGGCTTGGCAATGCGTTGAATCTGCGTTGTAACGGGCTGACCTCCTAAGTATTTGAGGACAACTCTGTGCCTTCTTTTTACGTGAGGTCATTAATCCAAAAGTCAAACACCACTCAAGCCTCGCGTGAAAAGTTCTGAATTTGTTAGATACCGTTTCTATTAATTTGTGAACCTTGTGCTGTGAATCTGTGAGTTGTTGTTCTCAATTCAATTGGTTTTTATATATGTGAGTTGATTTCTTAAATGGATACGCTGTATGTTCATATATAATCGGAGCTCATTTCTAAGATCTATGTCATAATAATGGTGGTGATGCTCTGTATTTTGTATTCTGTCTTTTCTTTTAGAGGGTATATGGCTAGTATTTCCTGAGGCTAGCTAATAAAACAAAATTAAAGAAAAAATGATGAGAAATCGACGTCACAAACGTTTACAAACTGGAACCGTCTGTGATGATTTCTACATCCCAGACGTTTCCAGTTTAGAATCGTCTGTGATATAGAGATCATCCCAGACGGTTCCAATCACAGACGGTTCCAATTTGAAACCATCTGGGATTTAGAGCTCATCACAGACGGTTCCATTTTGGAACCGTCTATGATGTGTGACGGTTCTAGTTTGGAACCGTCTGGGATATATTTTTTCACAGACGGTTGCAAAGCTGTATGTGATGACGTATTATCATTACTAACATTTTGATACAGATGGTTCAGAAAGCCGTCTGTGATAAGTGATTCTGCAGTAGTGGGTACAGGAGAGGTCCACTGGTGGAGCAAACTAAGCTAGCTGTTTATAGATAAATCAATCCATAGCTGGCCGGGTACGTAGCTGCTGACAATGCCAGTGCAAGAATTAATACTCCGAGGAGCCAATATCAACAATGGGTTGCTGGGGGCTGGGGCACCAGCGGAATATCTTCTGGACAGGACACGCAACCGTACGTCCAGCCTCCCAGTGACGAACTGTATATAAAGATGCAGTGCAGCTCCGTCATCGTAAACATCATGAAAGTAAAGTTTTTTCAAGCAAGTCTTCGTTCTAGATCATTAAGTAATTAGGTTTGACCACACTCCTAATTTTTTTTAGCTTGGGACGCACCAATGCAAGTAATGTGCAATCATAGCATGTATGTTGCCACATCAGGGGGCGGCACATCGATCTAACAAACTCCCGTGCTTGTACGCACCAGCAGTCACCCACAATTTAGCTAGCTAGCTACATTATCTGTATTACGCTATGCTATGCATACACATTTTATGTTCGTAGCATCATGCATTGCACGCACAGTTAAGGAACCTACGTGCAGGATACATCTCTGTTAACTGCAACCGGCCGTATACGTGCGTGTGTAGCCAGTCGATCGCCACGTGTATTTCCCGGCCTGATGGATATTGGATTGATGGGTACGTACGTGTAGCTAGCCAGTACTGGGACGGGGCTGGGAGATTAGGTACGTACACACGTACCACGTGTGTACGTACAAACTAATTATGGCTGTGCATCTCATCGGTCAGGGAAGCTAGCCATGCATTGCTCATTAGCAGAGATGGAATTTAATTGATCTAGTGGCCGGGCGTGCATGCATGCATGTGTTGCATACATATGCGAGGGGATTAGTCGATTTTGAGTTTGACCAGGACGTCACAGTGACCTATGTACTGCTAAGCAAGGTCACAAATACACGTTGTTCTCATCTATAAAACCTGTTATTTAACACCTTTAACTATTAATAACAGATCAAATCACATCTTAGGGCGGTTTTTCTTGACTATTTTGCATCTCCAATATATGATTAAGGTAAAAGGCGATTTTATATTTTGGAAGGTTATTTGAATTTTTTTTTTCATAGTTAGGAAGTTTAAAACGGACTTATTCCTGCATAAAGAAAGTGGACGTACTAGTAGGCCCACCTGTAAGCGACACGGTAATTCTTGCTTAACTGCGATATGGTTAGCTTAGGTTCATGTATATTCGATCATGTCAATTTTGTACATGTGGCGTACATATCACCGGGGTTCGCAAAACCGCCGGTTTACCGCGGTTTTCGTGTCTACCGAGCCGGTTCAAGATCGCGTACCGCCCAATAAACCGGCCAATTTGAAATTCAAATTTAATTTTTTTTAAAATTTAGAAAAATATATCCTAAAAATTTCTAAAATTAGTATTAATTTCTTTAGGGCTTTTGGTGCTAATTTCGTAGAAAAAAACGAATTTTAGAAACCTTGTTAAGACATTTCAAATCGTAGAAAATAGGGGGGGGGGAGAAAAGCTCGGCCTGTGGGCTTTGCCGAGTCGGTCGTGGGCCAGCCGGCCCGAGCGCGGCCTAGCTGCATTTGTTTGGCCCACTTTAAGTGAGTTTTGTGCTGCTCTTCCTCACTCCCGAGCTGAAGCTCAATTATTGGCCTTCACTTTCCTCAGTCGCAGAGACTCCCGACCAGGGTGACGCCGCCGCCTTCCGGCCACCGCGTGCAGGGAAACCGCCGGAGAAGAGAGGAAAATCGCACGGTTTTGGCGGTTTACCGCGCGATTTTTGCGGTTTACCGCGGCTCACGCGAAAAAGTTGCAGATCGACGAATTTCGCGAAATTTGGTAAGTTTTTCGCTCGATTTCTTCGGTTTTTCGATCGGTTTTTTCAAAATCGTTTGGTAGCATGTAGCCACATGAAGACATGATTGATTAAATGCTTAGCCGCATGATTGATTGATTGAATGGTTGGCCAAATGGTTGATTGATTAAATGCTTGGCCAAATGAATGTGTAATGCTGTCTTTTGTTGAATTGAAGTAGCTCTGAGTCTCTGACTCTTTGTAATATAGATTGATTGATTAAATGCTATGCATATTTTCTTTTTGTATGGTGGTGCATACTCTGAGTAGGTGCAATACTTATGTTTTTCATATGTGGATGAGTTGAACACAATACTATGGGAATTTTCAACTGTGTAGAAAACAGAAATCACAGGTCGATAAAATCAGTTCTTACTTGTTTGTTCATTTGACAGAGAGGTATATATCTGTTTGTGTACTTGATAAGACAGGTCGCAACCGGTTTCGTCTGAACCGTTGAATGTCGATTAAAGGGCATGAGATGATATGATATCTTATTGCATTATTATTTGTTTAACTAGGACAATTTGGTCATTATGTTGGATGAATGATATTTTTCTTTTATTGAAAATTTCCAGTACCATTTGTTTCACATTGTGATGAAATGCACTATGTGTTCATGATGAAATGCTTATTGTGTTGTTTTACTAGATGGCAGATACCGACGTGGTGTGGGAGCATAGCGATAAGATGGGTGCTGGATTTCGATGCAAGTAATGTCTCAAAGAGAAGAAAGGAGGTGGTGCGACCCGATTCAAGCAGCACTTGGCAGGGCGTGGTACAGGTGTCGTCCATTGCACTAAAATTCCTGCGGACGTTCGTGAGTACTTTCAACGTGAGCTAGACAGAACGAAGGAGAAGAGGAGGGGCAGGAGAGATGAGATGATGAAGAAAGAAGCAGCAACAGCTGGAGATTCTCCACCGAGGCGAAGTGTATACTTAGAGTACATAGGTGATGCTAATGAGGAGGCCCAACTCCAGCATGCCATGGTTGCCTCCAGGACGGAGGCAGAATTTAGAAGCCGGGCAGGTGGGAGGTATGAGCATGGTGGTGGCGATGGCGGTGGCTCCTCCAAGAGAGCTGGAGGAGATCGCCCGATGCATTGTCGAGGATGTTTGGAGTTCGTCGCAAGAGAAAGACCACCGCGATGGGGATTACAATATTGGTGTGGCTCATACCCGGTACAACCAAGGATTGACACCCATCCGTGGACACGAAGGGAAGGTGGAAGCAGCATGTCCATTCTGCGTGGGCCAAATGGTACCATGCTGCTGGTATCGCAGGGCGGAAAGCAGATAGTCCATACTTTGTCAGCGCCATTCTGGAAACACATAAAAATACGGTAAGTGAGATTTAAAATAGTCGCTCAATTGTACTCTGATTCATAGCTAACATTTATGTTTCATTTGTAGGCGAGGGTATCCCGTCCCCGAGTGGCCGAGATATAGATGAAAAATATTTATACGCTAATGAAGCAGAAATTAAGGAGAGCTATGCAAAGTTCATGCTGCAGTGGTCTATGTACGGAGTAACAATCATGTGTGATTCTTGGACAGGGCCGACACGCATGAGTATAATAAACTTCATGATTTACTGTAATGGTACCATGTTCTTCCACAAATCCGTCAATGCCACCGGCGTCTCTCAAGATGCTTCGTACTTGACCAAGGTAATTGGTTTTGTTTTTACTCTTCTGAAGTTGAATTAACGTACATATAATGTAATTGTTGTACCTTGTTTTGTTTGGTCACGCAGGAAATATCTTCAGTAGTCAACGAGGTGGGTCTGTCAAATGTGGTGTAGATTATCACAGATAATGGTGCGAACTACAAGAAAGCATGCAAACTCATCGCACGGCACCATCACAACATAGTGTGGCAGCCTTGCGTGACCCACACCATTAATTTGATGCTGAAGGAGATTGGAGAGTTCCCAGATCACACCTCGGTGATTGAGAGTGCAAGAAAAATCTCTCGATGGATATATAACCATTCGAAGATACATGTTATGATGAAGAAATACATTGCAGGCGAGTTGTTCAAGTGGAATGCAACTCGTTTCGGCACTAACTATATGTTCTTGGACAGTTTCCTTCGGCGCAAAGACAAGTTCATGCAATGGATGAATGTCGAAGAATTTGTAAACTCTCGCTTTATTGATAACACCGAGGGGAGGTACGTGTATGGCTGCCTCTCAAGTTTGGACTGGTGGGAAAATCTTCGATCAGTTGTGAAGTCGGTGGAACCATTGTACGCCTTTTTGCGATTCGCCAATCAGGACAGGGTGCCCACTTTGAGCGAGACAATCCTACGGTACACCATAGTGCGACAGGAGTACGACAGTTTGTTCTATGAGTCTCCAGCAACGAAAGACATGTACATGGACGTGGTGGACAGATGAATGGATGACTTAACACGCAACACTTATATGAATGCCGATAATATATTCTTCCCTACAACACAGTATATTATAATTGTACAAATGTTGTATATTGTACTGATATACTTCGTTTCACATCGTACAGCTGCCGCCTTAAACCCGCGGACTATCTACGCTTACGGCACGACCAACTCCTTGCTAAATCTCCGGAATGCCTTTGAAGCGCTTGCTAAGGACACTGGTAGCACCGCGCAAGCTCTTCAAGACGCCGACATTTTCAGGAGGAAGGTTGGATCGTTCTCATCAACTCTAGCTGCGAGGATGGCAAAAGATGGCAAAAACATCCCCTGGTATTTTTCTTGCACCGTCTCAAATGTAACGGTACTCTCGTCAGTACTAACTATTTTATTCGTTAATTTGCAGCACAATGGTGGGATGTGTTCGGATCGAACACACCCATGCTACAGCGGTTTGCCGTACGTCTCGTGTCACAGTGTGCATCTTCTAGTGGTTGTGAGCGTAATTGGAGTACATTTGCATTCATCCACACAAAAATCCGCAACCGCCTGTCATACAAGAAGCTACATAAGCTGGTGTACGTCAACTACAACCTTCGGCTTCGAATTCAAGCTGCAGAAAATCAAAGGCGTTCAGATGTAGATGATCCATTCCAGTGGCTTATGGAGCTAATACTATGTGATGATACAAACCAGATCCGACTGTGGATGGATAAAGGAAGATCTAACGGTGACCCATTACTTGACGAGGAAGATACAGAGAGTGACACTCCTCTTCCATCCCAGCTTATCACAGATCCGGTTCACCCTACTGAGTTAAGAAAGGACACCGGGGCTAAAACTATCTTCGAATGGGCAGACAAGACAGTCGGGGACACCCATACAGGAAAAATGAAGCACCAATCAGTTTCGAGAAAGGATGCAACAAAAAGAAGAGCATCCTCCAAAGAAAAAGGTAAACACACAACAGATGTAGGGAGTGATGACTCTACTGAGAGTGCGGATCCTAAGAGCCCAACATACCAAGAGTCCAATGATAGCAGCTCAAAGATGGACACCGATGGCGATGGCGGCGACAATACCTCTAAACCTGCCACGCACCAATCAGAAGATCCTCAATCCATCGAATTTACAGGAGAGTCGCAGTACACTTATGCAACACAGGATAGAGATCATGGCGCTCCTCAATCACAGAGGACAACTATTAAGGGGAAGGGGAAGGTAAAGGGCGCATGTGCACCACAGGATAGTTGCGCACCACAGGACAGCTTTAGCTCTAGCTCCTATGGCGTCCCTCAGATGCCACGGAGGCATAGCTCATATAGCAGCTATGACTACGTCATCCCCGACGCTCATGCACAAACTCCCACGCAATGGGTCTACGAGTGGCAGGACACTGAGTTTTATAACATGCTGTATCAACAATGGCAAACAACAAGCACATGGACAGGGCAAAACTGGCACGATTATATGGCGGAGTTGCTAGCTACATGAGGATTGGCCTTGATGTCTATCGAGGAATACAATATGGCCAACCAAGTATACGCGCAACAATACTACCCGTAGCCCCGAAGGTAATATTTCATTTGCATGATTCATTTCATTTGCATGTTTCATTTCAGTGCAACTTGATATTATACCAAGTGTACATTGCAAGTCAAAATATTTACTGACATTCCGTTCATGTAGGTCGAACATGGTATTTATGCGATAATGGAAGAATGACAAAGCTATGGTAATGCCTATTCCACAATTTCAATTGAAAGGTATTATAATGTAAATGGTGGTGACAAATGAATGGTACTGAAATTGCGAATGCTTTTATTATGTGGTTATTTAAATGCCTATTTTTGCACTTGTGTGATTGTAGTATTGTAATGAAACATTATTAATTGATATATTATTGCTAAATGTCTAATTTACAACTTCCAATTTTTTAAAATATAGCAAAGGTAATGTCGAATGTTTCCCAAATTTAGGAGAGATCATTTTGGATTTTTTGATGTGTTTCACTCAATTTTAACCTTCTCTGTTTGTTTACAATTTTTACAACATTTTTTTTTGCATTTTCCCTATTTTTTCCTCATTTTCCCCCATTTTCCAGCCTGGCGCGGTTTACCGGGAAAAACCGAGCGGTTTTTCGCTAAATACCGCGGTTTTCCCAATCGGTTTGACCAGCATTCAATTTTTTTGAATTTAAAATTCGTTCGATTTTTCGCGGTTTTCGCACGGTTTATCGCGAAAACCGGTACCGCCGAATCCGTGAAAATTGCCGACAAAACGAGAATGTGAACCCTGCGTATCACAGATGAAGGCCGTTGGTTTGCAATCTGTACCCGTGGACCCACATGCCGGTGACACGTGATCGATCGATTCCAAAATTCGAACGAGGGAAGATCTGTGGCGCACAGCACAGGGTCGAGAGGATCTGCATGCATGTGATCTCCTTGCCAGTTTGCTTGCTTGCTAGATTCTCTATCTGCATACATGCATGCATACTCTTATGCAAGGTTCAAAATTTCGGTTTCGGAATAAATTTCGGCCCAGACCGGACGACGAAATTTCGGCGAAATTTTTAGATTTCGGAAATATTTTGGATAAAATTTGAATTTAAAAATTCAAATCCGGTCCATTCCGGAAATAAAAATCCGAAATTCGGGCGAAATTTCCGAAATTTCAAGTTTTTTGCACCGGCTGAAAAGAGGTCGAAACATTAACGAAAAATTTTGAAATTTTTTTTGTAGGTTCCTGACACATTTATTATGTTCTCACAAAAATTTCAGCTGATTATCACATCTGAGGAATTTTTAAAAATTCAGAGAGTGGTACTGTCCTGATAAAACACTGACCGATAAGTTTGATCCGAATGAAAAATGGTACAAATCAAGTTATAAATTGTTAAAAAAAAAATTGGAGATTCATGACACATTCATGATATTTACATAAAAATTTCATATTATTCTAATGTTTGTGTAATTTTTCAAAATTCAAACATTGGAACTGTCCTGATAAAACGCTGACCGGCAATTTTGAACCGAATGCAAAATGGTTCAAACCACGTTATAAAAATTTTATTTTTTTTTTCATGGTTATGAGATATCTATAATGCTCTCATAAAATTTTCAGATGATGATCAAATTTTATGAATTTTTAAAAATTCTAACAGTACTATTGGTCTACTGTCCTGTTAAAATGTTTACCGGCAAAATTGAAAAACATGAAAAATTATGTAAACCATGTTAAAAACTTTTGAAAATTTTTGTGGATGGTCCTGATATAACATTAATGTTTTCTTAAAATTTTTATATGATGATCATTCTCAAATAATGTTTAAAAATTCAGACAGTGCTACGTCCGGATAAAAGTCTGATGATCAATACATAGATTTGATTTAGCAGGAAAAAGAAGTTTAATTTTTTTAAAAAAATTTACAGAATGGTGATAAGTAAGTTCTTAATATTCCATAAAAATTTTGATTCATGATCACACATCAGTGAATTTATAAAATTCTTACAAGGCACACTACCATTTATGTTTTTTTCTTTTTGTTTTTAGAAATATAATATAACAAACGAAGTTCAATGCTTACATAGATTTAATTGACCAAACAAACCAAGTTTAAATTTTTTGAAAAATTTAAATCATGGTTCTGAGTCAATTATTAATCTCTCATAAAAGTTTTAGATCATAATCACACCCAAGAAAATTTATAAAATTCTGACAATATAACTGTCCTAATTATGTTCATTCTGTTTTTGATTTTTTAAAGATAACAAATGAATTTAAATTATTTTTAAATTTTTTATGTATGATCCTAAACTACTAAAGATAGTACCATAAAAGTTTGAGATTATTATCAAGCTTGTACAATTTTATAAAAATCTAACAGTATTTCTGCTAAAATTTTAAAATATTTAAAAAATTCGGTTTTTCAACAAATTTTCATAGGAGATGATTTTACTAATGGTTGTTGGGTCAAATCCGGCCCTAAAACGGTCAACAAACACGAAATTTCGCCCGAAAAAAACGAAATTTCGGATTTTACTGTAGCAATTTCAAATTTTTTTAAATTTTTTTTCCCGGCCGATAGTTTAGATTTCGGGGGGTCCGAAATCCAAAATTTCGGCGAAATTCGCCGAAATTTTGAACCTTGCTCTTATGTGCTTGTGGTCGCGGAGTAATCATATATAGTAGCGAGACAACAAATTACGTACTCTACTGTACCTACAAGAGGAGTTGGAGCCAAATTCATGTTAAGTCCCATCAAGTCTGGCTAGCCACTATATTGGCTGCTACTGCACAGTATTAGTAGGAGTATGTAGTAGCAGTATATAGATATCGGAATGGCCTGTGATCTGACGTTCGTTTCTTTCGAATGTTGTAATATTTTTTCTCATATGTGAATTTTTTTTCTAGTGCAATATTTTTCTTCGTTAACAGTAGAAATATCGATCCGGATCGCTGCAATATTTTTTTTCCATGCGTGAAACATTTTTTTCTTATGCGTACAACATTTTCATTCGATAACACTAGAAATGTGCGCGCGAAAAAAAAAATTATAGACGTTGAAAAACAATATTGCACCGATACGTCCGAACACGTTGGGATCGGACGTTCGGCTCCTAGCAATCGCGCATATATATATATATATGTGTGTGTGTGAAGCCTTTTCCGTACTCTCACGAGTACATACTCCCACCTCTAATATACCACTTAAATGAACGCTTTATACACCTTTATCACTTTCGGTATACTCCAATAATAATTCTAATATACTCCAATGCGACATGGTTAAAAAAATTTCATCATAGCACTTTTTTTTTTTTGCTACATACCATTTTCCATATGTAAAACAAATATATATATATATATAGGAAAATGATTCCATACTCCTGGGTGTACGTACTCCCACATCTAGTATACCGTTTAAATGATGTTGTTATACCTCTTTATCCTTTTGAGTATACTCTAATACCGATTATAAGATACTCCAAAGTGAGTTCCACGAAAAAATTCATTAAAGTTCACCCTTTATAGCATAATTTGTTTATATATTCCTTTTACATATGAAAAAGGGTAGTAGCAAAAAAATAAAGGGTCTGATGAATTTTTTTCAACTATGTTGCATTGGAGTATTTTAGAATTATTATTGGAGCGTACCGAAAGTGATAAAAGAGTATAAAGTGTTCATTTAAATGGTAGAAAAGGCTTCCTATATATATATATATATATATATATATATATATCCCTCCAAACAACGGGAGATCATTGTGGCCCAACCCCGGATATGATCTATCAATTGGTCAAATGATTCTCGTGTAATGTGTGTATGTGCCCTCGCTCCGTTGTGTTGTATTCCACGGACAGTCGGATACTGTTGTTCAGACAACCGTTAGATGATCTATTGTTACTGTACTTGCAAGCAGTTGTTACACATGCATGCGAGAATCATCTAGATCTGTGTTAAGAACACCATCGCCGGATCAAAGCTAGGGATACCTGTCGTGCCGACAAGTAGAATATATATGTGGATATGTGCTATAGGCTTGTTCTTTTTGTTGCGGAAGATCGTAGATAGAAACAAAAGCAAAATATACCAAATCTAGAGTATGGTATACCGGTGTTAATTTCCTTTTTCAAAAGGTGGTTTTCATTAATTGTATTTTTCTGACAACATCAGCTAGCGCTACACCATGTATGTGGGATAGCCGTTGGATGTACATGAAGAGGGACAAAAACGTTTGGCCCAACTTCTCACCATGACTTTACTAATTTCAGGCTATGTTTAGGGGGGTTTTAGGGCCTGTTTGAGGGGCTGTGGTTGGACTGAAAAGCTGTTTTTGTTAGTTATATATGACTTTTGGCTAATGTCAAAAAGCCACTTAAAAGCTGAGCTATTTAGGGAGCGCTATTTATCAAACAGTCTCTTATAAAAAACAACAGCCGCTTTTCAGCCCAAAAAAACAAAAAGTAGATTTTTTAGGAAAGCTACAAGTCCCCCAAATGGACTCTAAAATAGGGTAATCTGCCAAATTAAATAAGAAAAATCTACATCGTACTAATACTAGAAATAGGCCGGGAGGATATTAGCAACTATTTTTAAAACGGGAAGGCATCAATATTGATGTACAATATCGAGCCGGAATATTGGGTTTACTTTCAAATTTGATGACTCAGGCAACAACTGAATTCAAATTATGGGAAGCCCGCACACGAAGTACATTTCTTGGGGCCCACTTGTCAGAACAAGTAACAAATTCTTTTCGTTGGAACTTAATCAGTGGGCATGTAATATTTGTTTTCTACCTCCAATTTTTGCATTCTAAGGGGCAACAACTTTGTGAGGGTGTTGTTAGGCAAAGGCGAATCCAACCGAGAGGGTTGGCTCCATCATGCTGGAGCCGGCCTTTGCGAAAAACCGCTCGGTTTTTTCGAAAAACCGCTGTCAAACGGATGTTCATCGCAAAACGGTTTTTGTGAGCGGTTTTTGGCGAAAAACCGCGGTTTTTGACGAAAAAACCGAGCGCATAAATTTTTTCAAATTTTTTTAATTTTTTAATTTTTTTTTGAATGGACCGGTTTACCGAACGGTTTTTGATTTTGAACCTCAGCGGTACGCTCGAAAACCGCGGTTTTCGTCGGTTTTGTGAACCCTGCTTCCACGTCTATGCTGGAACACCCCTAGCCCCTGTTGATTGTCGATAACCCCCTCGTTCAATGGCCATAGACTCGGTGCCGAAGAAGAAACAGAGGAAGAAAGTAGAAGAAGTGGGCCTTTGCCGAAGCCCACACGAACAGGGGCCTAACAAGTAACATCACTGATCCAATCCAAGTATCTAGCCCACATTTTGTAAATCTCCTAATTCACAGATCCAATCGATTGATAGAACAAGAGTAGAGAGCCAAAAGCGCACCTGGCAGGTGGCAGCGCAGCGTGATGAGGAGAAGCCAGGCTGAAGTGTGGGCAAGCGCCTGACGAGCTGGCGGAGAAGGGGCGACTGGGCAATTTGCGTGACTACACGAGTAGGCACGAGGAAGAGCATACCTCCATTGCCGAGGGGCCTCTCGCCACCAGCGCCGTCAAGGAGACGGGGCCTTGGTTACTTCCTGAGGTGAGGGAGATCTAGGAGGGAGCCAGTGAGGAGGAAGCGAGAAGGCGTGACAAGGAGCCAACCGACCGAGCCGCCGAGGAGAGGGTGGCCTTGGGCTCCGCCGTGTAGGGGTCGGTCGCCTCTAAGGGGTTGCTGGGGCAAGCTTCCTGCAGTCAAGGGGGATCTAGGAGTGGGACTAGGAGGGATGAGGAGGCGAGGAGGAGAGCCGAGCGAGCGAATGAGGACAGGTGACTGGTGAGCGAAGCAAACGGCTAAAGAGCAAAGACTCAAACTAACTTGCCGGGTACTGTGCTACCAATAGAGGGAGTGAGGGACTAATGTGCTGGTGCTGCACTTCTGCTGCATGCTGGTATTTATTATTTAGGTTTTACATTTTATCGAGTACATTCGACCAATTGGGCATGCCTTTCTTGTTAAGAAGTCAGTTTCAAACCTTCATTCTTAATATTAAGAGAACTGAGGAATTTCATGGATGTCGTGATATTTCAAAACTTGCTCAAATGATGGTTGGAACTAAAAAGGTAGAACTTTACTATTGGTATATCGCCTCGTTAAGTTGATATTGTTCCTTCTGGTGGTAACGGCATCTGCTGAAAGAATATTTTTGGCAATAAATATTAACAAAATAGATTTACACGATAAGGTAGCGGATGACTGGCTCAATGACTAGATGATATGCTACATCGAGCGACAGATATTTACAAGCATTGATGATGCTATAATCATAAAACGCCTCCAAAGTATGAAAACTCGTAGAATGAATGCCTCGTGAGTCAAGCTAGCATCTTAGTGGTATGTTTCTTTTATTTTGAATGTTCATAATCATTTACAATAATATACTATTATATAGCTAATTTTTTAAATTTTGACACATATATAGTTTTGGATTGGATGCTTATTCATGTATTTTTGGGGTATCTTTCTATTACCGAGGTATCTTTATTGTATTTGTTTTCTTGCTATGTTTCTCTTTTATTAATATATGAATTTTAATTGCATAAGACTTTATTTGCTATGTTTGTCTTAATATAGTTTAGTTTTTAAAGGTTTTAAGCTCACACTCTATTTTTATCTTGACTCGGCACTTCGCCATTGGGAGTTGTGATGTGTTTGTTTCTGCCAAACTTGGAAAAGCAGCGATAACCAGCAGTAACCAACGGCTGCAATAACATCTTCCTCTATGTGTTGCAACTTGCAAGTTGCAACACCTCCTTCTCCTAAAACCTGCAAAATCTCGCGATGAAACACACACAACCCTCTCTTGTCCATCCTTCTCTGAATTGAAGGTCTCATCATCCATGTCTTGTCCTCATCTTTCCCTACACCCCATCCTATGTCAGCTTTACCACATGCAACCTAACCAACCAACCAACCAAACCGGCATGTACATTGTACAGTGTACACCTCTCTCTCTCCCCCCTCCAAGCAGAAATAAAATGTAGATGGATGATGTTAAGATAGTGATGTGCCGAATGCCCGGAAGCCATCATGCATCCAATGAAAAGCAAAGAAACGAGCTCTGAAACCGATTGGAGTTCAATTTGCCCACAGTGATCTGAATGTGGCTATAAAGTGAGCCCGACCGGGACAAAGAAGTAGCAGTTCCCTGCAGGCTTTTCCATGGGCATTGTTAAGCGAGATGAGAGATCATCAAGACCACCGCAATCCGCAAGTGAGGAAGACTAGAAGCTAGAAGGAGATAGATGAAGATGGAAGAAGAAATAATTGGGTGCCTTGGACCATGCATGTCAGCTCAAAACTGGTGTTGGTTCTTGGAGCAGAGCACAACCATGTCTCCCCAGCCCCATGCACTTGGTCACCACCTATATTGCACTCCCAAATTAATTGCCTTGCATCAAACAAAACATGCAGTACTGGTAGTACCCACAATCACAGGGGAGATCCTATGTTCTCCTTTAATTTCACCCATGTGGAAATTGAAAATCTGGTTAAATGCATATAATGACCCGTTGGCCGTTTGTTTGATTCATGTGAAATTCCTGCGTGGCAAACAATACATTAGGTAGCATTTAATTGACTAAGGATATTATTAAAGTATGGTGACTTATGTCTAATCTTCTAGGATTTGAAAAAATGAGCTAGATGAATCCTAATAGGATTAGGATTCCTACTTTCTTTCAAAGTAGGATTCCTACTTGATTTGGAGGACTAAGGGGACTATATAAACCTTTTGGGTGGTAATGAGAATACGAGCGACCAAGAAGTCACAAACCAATTCATCCGAAGTAAGAGATACACAAGAGGATTAGAGGCTGGGTTATTCTTTAGCACTTGATTCTAGGACAAAGATACGAGGATCCTAAAAGGTTTGAGAGGTTGTGAGAGAGCGACAATCCCTTATACTCCTTTGATGTTGTGTTTAAAGAATTTACGGTCAGCTTCGCCAAATCATTCTCTCTTATCGTAGTTGCTTCAATGTCATTATCTTGGTTCTCTCTATGAGATTTATCTTATTTATTCCTAAGAACGTGTATGTTCGTGCCATATCTCATAAAACTCTGATCCGATCTGGGGGTTAATGTGTATAAGAAGGGATATCAGAGTGTAACAAGTGGTATCAAAGCCAAGGCTGGATATTTGTGAGAATGTTGGTAAAGCGTCTAATCAAGATCGATATCGACAATGTGGAATCTAATGGAGAAATTTGACAGCGGAGAAAATTTTAGCGTGTGGCAATGTGTGGTGAAGGATATCCTTATTCAGCGAGAGTTAATCGATGCCCTTGAAGGGGATAGACCGGAAAAGACACCCGCTAAAAACTGAAAGGTGATGGAGCGGAAAACTATCAGTACAATCCGTCCATATCTCTTCGATGAGGTAAAGTATTTGATGATTAAGGAGAATCTATCAAAGAAATTATGGAAGGATATAGAAGAATTTTATATGGCGAAGTTGCTGACAAAACGGTGGATGTTGAAATGACAACTGTACAGGTTGCGCATGGAGGAAGGTACATGGTTCATTGACCATTTCAACATCTTTAACAAGCTTATCACACTGCTGACTAGCGTTGATGAGAAAATTGACGAGAATGACAAGGTCATCATAGTGGCATCATATGTACCACCATCTTGGGAGTAATTGGTGATACATATTATCATCGAGAAAAGCACTCTTAACTTTAATGAGGTAGTTGTATATCTAATGCAGGTAGAGTCCTTGAAAAGGCCATCATAATCTTCATCATCGCGTGATCAAGCATTGGCTACAGTAGGTGTTGCAGGCAAAAGCAAGAGTTATAGGAAGAAGAAGGGCAAAAGCAAAGGCACACATGTATGCTATCTAATGATTAGGAAGGCATATGTAAAGGATTGTCCAAGTTTGAAGCAAATAATGAGTGCATGCTCAATAGCGGATGCAAAAAAATGATTCAGATGTACTTGTTGCCAGTCAATCAGGTACTTCTCATGGATGGATATTAGATTAAAGTTGTTACTTTCATATGTTTGCTAAGGGAGATATTTGATGAAGGATCTCTATGCTAGGCGTATGGAACTGTTCACTTAGTTGATTGCAAGGAATATGCAATACTGAGGTGGGAACAATTATATTGGAGATGTATGATAAAGCACATCGCATATTGATGAGAGTTCGACATGTTCTCGAAATAAAGAAGAATCTAATATATATGAGGCCGCTTGAACTCGAAAAGTATACGGAGCAATGGAGGATACTGATTAATAGGTAAACTTAAAGAAAGGGCAATCAATCAGAGCTCGAAAAAAAATCCTACTCAGGAGAAGGAAATTGTGTCATCAATGGTAGTTACTCAGATCTCAATCGCAGTTATGTGCCGAACTGCAAAAACAGTTGCAAAATCTAGCAGGAGCAAAGGCAAATGTGCGAGCTGTTGGAAGAAGAAAGATGTGAGAGGACAAACCACGCAGTACCGATGAGCAAGTAGAGCTCGAAAACGATACAAACCTATGGCATAGATAGCTATAGGAACATGAAGTGTGGTTAATCAAACTACACAAAAAAAGGCTCTCAGGTGGAAGGTTCAGGAGATCAAGCCCAAACACCAACATACGTATTGCGATGATGTGCATGAGCTCTTATAATGGGAGTACTTCTAAAGGTGGGAGGAAAAACAAAAAATATAGAGCCAACTTAGAATAAATTCTTAAAGGAGCACACGGACCTCAATAGATAAGAGTTAAAGTGGAGACTGTTAACTATGATGATTCATATATAGTATTTAGAAAAAGTATGACAGAAAAAATCCTAATAGGATTAGAATTCCTACTTCATTTGAGGGTAGGATTCTTGATTTGGAGGAATAAGAGAGCTAATAAAATCTATGGGGTGGTTATGTAGAACCCAATCAACCAAAAAGCTACCAACCAGGGTTTACAAAACCGTTTTTGAAAAAACCGCTTGAAAATCCGAAAAATCGAGTCGAAAATCGCTCGAAAATCATCATAAACCGAAGGGTTAAGAAATAAAAAATATGGAAAAAAACGAAAACTGGTTAAGTAATATTTATTTTTATCATATTACTAAACAAATAAACTATTTAGATAATAAATACTTTTAGACGAATTTTCAAGGTTGATTGAGGGGTGGGGAACTCGGGATGGAGAGAGGGAGAGAGAGAGAGAGAGAGAGGGAGATGAACAGAGATGTGTTCCTGCGAGTTAGTGATGCAGAGAAAGGCCCCAGTGATGGAGGAGATTGGGAAAGCTGTTGTGGGGGTGGGGGCCAGTCGCAATGGGCATCGGATGGGCCCACCATCTTTCCCGCGCTTGAGTCGAGGCTGCAGGAGAAAGGAGGCAGCCCCCCGTCTCCCAGAGCCTCCGGAATTCAGATTTCAGAAACCCCACATCTCCATTATTGCACAGTCACCTTGACCATTGGTCGCCTCCTTCGCCTTACCATCTCTCTCTCTCTCCCTCTGCATTGATGGGCATTGCCTACGTGGGTGCCGCTCTCTACATACACGTGCGTTGCTCCTGTCTACGTAGAGTAGAGAGAGGGTTTGGGAAAAAAATTCAGAAGAAATACTCTGCATCAGAGCTGTAGAGGCTTGAACACCGGATTCGAATGGTGACCCTCTCAGTACTAGTGTTAGAGGAGGCCTTGAAGAGCCGATTTTATTACCATGATTATCCCACTAGTCTCGAATCAAGTGGCTATATTCAGTACTGCGTCCACCACCATCCACTAAGAAGAAGATTATTTTTGAATAAATTTTACATGACATCGGGTTTTGGGGCAAAAATTTTCTAAACCCCAGATTTACAATTTTAAAGCAACCACATGTTCTTGAGCAAAAGGTTTCAAAAACTCTAGATTTTCTTTATCCCGACTGCTGCCATGGTTGGCTATGGAGGCCTAAATTCTGTGAATGCGGCTGACATGTTGACCCCACTTGTTAGTTTGATTGACAGGGTTGGATGGAACGGAATGTGGAAAACAAGGGGATTTTTTAAAACCTTTTGCCTAAGAAACAAGGTTCCTCAAAAAAAAATTGTAAAACCTTGGTTTTGTTAACATTTGCCTTAAAACATGGGCTTTTAAAAAAAATTGCTCTTTTTTTTACGGTTTCAAGAGGCTCGTATTATTTCAATGTGTCAGCCTGTGGGGCTATGGTAATCTTTGCAATAGTGCTACAATCCAGCATTGCCCATGGTCGGCGCTGGAATAGCTGTACTAAGTGATTACCCACCTCATAAACATCATCCATATGGTTAACAACACTGTCCTTTATCCATCAATCCGGAGAGAGAGAGATGCTTCAATGTTTTGGCCCCAATATACATGATCTTTACCTGGCCCAGCTAACATAAGTTGGTCCAACGAATTCAGCAACTCCGCATGGCCCACCAATGCCAAAAAGATTTATTCTATGTATAGAACCAAGTTCATCAACTGCCCAACTTTGACAAAAGAAACCTCCAATCGAAACGAAAGCACAGTGGACCAGTTGCAAGATGCAGGTCACAACGTCAGCAGTATGTACCAAAACGATTTACAGCTTCATTCTTTATCCAAAGTGAAGTTTCACGATCCGTTAACGATAAGCAGACTGCTAGCTTCATGATCCAGAATATGGGGAAGCGCCAAGGAACGATTCCAGTGCTGCCAGATGATGTCTTAAGAAGCTGTATACAGACTCTGTGTTCACAGCGGCTATACGAGCAACCATGCCAGTTCCCTGCAGCCACAAAAAAATGATGTTTTCGTGTGTTCTGTGAGCCTGTGCAGATTAGTTATGTTTGTAGTGCTGCAAGATGCTGGAGACTGGAGCAGCAACTAACCGCGCGACCAAATGGACTGCAAGAGGCAATTAGTGGAGGCCTCTGGGGATGTAGGGGCTGTGATCGTGTAGTGTAGCGGCCTCCAGCAGATGTGGGAGGGCGCAATTGTACAGACATCATCTTCTTTACTTCATCTTGCATCTGATCTTGTATGTGCTTCAACTTTGGCCTGCAGAGAAAAAGTATGTCATAATCAACAATATAGTTCAAATTCAGGCAGCCAGGCTTCCAATAGGCACAAGGTAATATAGAGTCAAACATGAAGTCCTGATTCTCTACAAATTTGTAAGTTCCCAAAAAAATCTGATAGATCCTAGACTAGCTCCAGGACTTTACTAATTACCAGAGATAACACGTCAGCTGATTATGTTACTGAGAACTAGCAAGTTTACGTTTCTTCCGAAGAGATATTAGTACATGCCATATTTGCTTGAAATATGAACCGACTTCACTGCACTGCACACAGCAGCAAATCAGTAGGTCAAAGCTCACACAGTAACAATTGTACATAGGTCTGGGAAACCCAGTAGAAAAAGGAAACAAAAGGTAATAGCACAACATAGTAAGTTATACATTTCTTCCGAAGAGATATTAGTACATGCCATATTTGCTTGAAATATGAACCGACTTCACTGCACTGCACACAGCAGCAAATCAGTAGGTCAAAGCTCACACAGTAACAATTGTACATAGGTCTGGGAAACCCAGTAGAAAAAGGAAACAAAAGGTAATAGCACAACATAGTAAGTTATACTGTTAAACATTCTTTAGAACATAATGCTAATTGAAAATAAATACTGTTCCCTAGACTGAACACATTGAAGTTTAATACTTCATTAAACCAAAGTAAGCAGAGAGTCAGCTGTCGTCAACTTCATATCGACAAAGGTCGAAAATATTTATGTGGAAGACAAAATGTAAATGTCCGATGATCTTACCCCAGTAATACAACCATTGCGACAACGTTGTATTCCTGCATCCGCTCAGCAATACTACCATTTGAGCCTTGTTCCAGCAGTACCTGCTCAGAATTTTTAAAAAAAAAATAATATAACAAAATGTGCAAGCCTCATTTGATGCAGGAACTTTTCCCAATTCCTATAGAAAATGAAGTGTTTCCTGTGAAATTCTTGTGTTCCTAAGAGGCCCTAAAAATAAGCAATGATTTGAATGGACATGAATTGACATAATCAGTCCCATCCTAGGAGAAGGGCGTGACTTTTTACCGAGTCAATAAAGAGAGGCTGGTCTCCTTCCAGAAGAATATGATTTTCACTCTTGCAGAAGTTGAAGTTCCATTTTTCTCCACACTCATAACGACCACTTGTAAACCAATCTACAATGACCAAGTTTGAATTGGCAAAGACTTGAAACACTTGTTTCTGGTAGTATCGAGCGGTTGAGAAGCAGGTTACAGGATCTGGAATAACTGCAAGGAGTGCATCATTTCCAACTCTTGCCTACTGCATGTAACAAATGATCATTATGGATTTTTCTTAGGTTTGAAACTGAAGCACCCAATTAATAAATTGAGGCCCTAAGATGTATCAATTTCCTTTGAAGAAGCATTACCTCTAGTACTTGCTCAGAACATTTTGAACCCACAGCCTTGTACACCTTCACAAGTCAATCAGGAAACAAACAACAAACATTCAGGAAATTAGCTATCACAGTTGACATTTCAGTGATGGAGCTTGTTATTACATTGACTACTGAGACATGACAGTAGATCAGTAAAAGGATATCCTAAAGCAAAATATGCTGGAGGATCCAAAAAAGGATATCCTAAAGCAAAAGATGCTGGAGGATCCAAAACTGGCTAGTATCAGCGTAAAAAAGTCAGAGAAAAAGAACTTGCAATTTGTTTTTTTTTAAGTTTCACGATAAAAAGATCCCATTTGAGTTTTGTCAAGTGCCACCAACCTTTGGATCTAGCTCCTACAGTGGAGAAAAGATGGAGCTTTCAAGAGTATTTGGATGCATGTCCTAGTTGCTCATGTTGAACAGTGTGATCACCATTTTTTGCACTATAATCAAAGGAAAATATTGTCCAAGAAGTACCTGTGGGTGGCAGTAATCCTAATGCAACTTACTCGGAGTCGGAGGACTTAAAAGGGTAATCAAACTCCTAAAAGAGTCAGTCTCTGGGTTATCATATACTCCTTCAGAGCAAGGGGTTGCAGTTGCAGTCATGGTAACTCTAGCTCCAAGCAATAAGCTTGAAGGACAATAGGTAGGATAGATAAGTCAAACAAGGCCAAAAAGGAACATCGTACTAATTCTAATTGAATAGTTTCCTACTTAGAGAAAGAAGAGCTTGATACTACTACTACATTGCGCAAACTCTAAAGAATCACCTTACAAAACTGGTACTATGATGTATCTGCCAAGTCCTGAGTGGAAACTTAATTGAGCAATCAAAAGTAATTTGCAGCACAGACATGACAAAAATCAGAGTATTAATACTTTTCCGCATGCTAATTCCATCAACCGAACAGGGTAGAAACCAAAAAGAAGAAAATAAAGGGGGAAAAAAAGCGAAAAGCATAGTACTCATAATGGAAGAGCCGACCTTGGTGGAGGCCTGTGTCGTCATGGCCGCCGTGCACCCGTCGCCGACGCTCACCGTGCAGGAAATCCTATCCCCCTGCAAGGCAACGAGGAAGAAACCCACATCATGTTCACGCCCGCCTCTCTCAAGAACCAACCCTGGCTTCCCGCCTGGCTGAGAGAGAAGACAGGGGCGAAAGGAGGGGGAGAGAAGAAGGCTCACGGAGACGATGCCGCCGCCGTAGGTGAGGGCGTAGAGCCAGACGGCGCCGGAGGACGCGGGCCCCACCTGCCAGCGAGGGCGAGATCAGCAGGCTGGCTGGCTTGCAACAGCCAATCTAATCCTCTCTGCTGCGTGCGGAGGGAGCGAGCGAGCGAGAGAGAGATGCATGCAATGTACCTTGGAGGGGGCGATGAGCTTGAGCGGGTACTTGGCGAAGCACCGGGTGACCGCCGATCTCCCCCTCACCTTCTCCACCCGCACCACGCCCGTCGCCGCCTCCGCCCTTGCCTCCGCCTCCGCCATCGCCGGCTCTGCCGTCCGCGTCCGTGTTGACCGAAACCTAACCACTTGAGCAGCTCGGCCCACCACGTCATGCGAGGGCCAGGCTGACCGGCCCACCCAAAATCAAGGCTTGGGTATTGGGCCGAGCCGTCAAGGAGCTGGGCTGACCTTGCCCTTTTGCAATCTTTTTATCTTTTTCTGGCGATACGATCTTTGTTAAGAATTCAAGGGCAGAGACATATGTGTTGGAGCATGTACAATAATACCATGTTAGCTGTTTATATATTTTGTTACATAACATTTTTGTTGATGTGAAGGAGAGAAAGAAGAGAGAGAGTATAGCGTCCATATGCTTAGTCACATAAGATTTTTGCTGATGTGAAGGAGAGAAAAAGAAGAGAGAGACTATGGTTATCTCTTCGTGAAGAGATGACTATATAGACAGCATAAAACATCATTATATGAATTATTATCTACAATAACATCTTTTTATGCTATAATTAAATGATTGTAGAATCTTGTAGAGATAACCTTAAAATATCATCAATTGTAAAAGTTATTTTAGCTTATCTTTAAATGATATAGAAGAGTATATAGACAGTAGTCATCTCTACTATCGTACATCCTAGTCTAGTACGCAAAGCTCGACCATGCAGAGTTTGGCCACAAAGTGTTCGTTTACATGCACGTGCGAATACACATATGTATCCTTGTTATATAGGCATGTCGTCATGATAATAGAGATAGAAATGAAGCGGACGAAAACAAACATCGTGTCTCTTACACTACTACACAGAAGACTATTACAGACGGTTCAAAAATATCGTCATAGACGGTTTTCTAAACTGTCTGTTAGCATGTGTCAGTGATAATACGATATATATTATAGACGGTTTCCAAACCGACTATGAAAACACATATCACAGACATGCGTTGACCACAGACGGTTTTTAAATAGAATCATCTGTAATATGTTTTTTCCCTAACTCTCTTGGCAGAACTTCCATGATTAGTATCTATTGTTCTAAATCTTATTCCCCTTAGATATTTCTACGACGACATTTACAGGGCACAACCAGTTATAGATTTTACAATTGAATATCAAAAAATCTTAGATATATGAAGGGAACAGCTTATTTGATGAGGATAGTCTTAAAATATGAACATTTGCAGCACTTTCATCCCCTTTATTATTCTAATGTTGATAGATTACAAGGCAAAATTCAATTCCATCTACAGTTCGTCCTGAAAGTTGTCATGCTCTGATTTATCTTTCACTTCGTAATCATCTCCGAATAAGAATAACATGGATAACTTATTTTCACTATGATCTTATGCGGTAACAGAACCCATACTATGTCACAAGATCAGAGCATTTATAAATTGTCTTGTCTATTATGCCGTTTGTTTCTCCTCGCACAGGGTAAATAACTTACAAGTTTCATGGTTTGTGATAGCTTCGGATGATCTTACGACAATGCTTATCGCTGGACATGAAACAACTGCAGCTGTTCTGTGTTGAGTTTTGAGTGCGATACGAATTTATTCCCTGCTCCATCTTAAATCTACTCTTACAGTCTGTCATGTACCGTTATAAATATATCTCTATAATCCATAGGAAAAGCAAGATCTGTATTATAAGCATCACCTTATATAATGAGATATCCTTGGTGCGTCTATGGTTTTTTTTTCAAAAGAGTTTTTCATATTAAATCTCTGTCTCTCTTCCTTTGATCTAATATTTTTGTCGTGTGTTCTATAACAGTCTGTTTTTCTACTAGCCCAGCCAGGTACACAAATGTTTTCACTAGCATGGACAGTTTGTTAAATATAAATTACCTAGTTGACTTGAATATCATACAGTCCTACTGTACTGTGATGCAGAAACCCACCAAAAGATGAGAAAAAAGCCCAGGCAGAGGTTGATTCTGTACTCAGCAATGGCGCAATTACACAGTGGACCGGCTCAAGAAATTGTACTATGCTACTACTTATATTATTTTATTCTGCTATATACTATTTTTTAGGGATAAGTGTATCATTTTCATCATTTTGTTTGCAATGGCATATCACATGCTGCCACATCAATAGCTCTTTCTAATCTTCCATATCGTTTCAATAAGGGTTCGTTCCTGCTCTACTTTTAGACTGATGCGTATGCGTCGGCGGAATTAGGAATTTTTCAATGGGGTGTATGCTTCACAACTATAATTATATTTTTCTTTTTGACAGTTGTATAAATATTAAAGCATGGATGAAGAGTAGACGATAATTACTTACCTATTCGTTTGCTTCAAGATTTGTACAGCTTGTATTAGGAAGGAAAGCATTGAAACACTACTTATAATTGTATAGGTACAACAGTTTCAGAACATCATGAATCCAACACGTAAATTCGAAATTTGCCAAAAGTACAATACAAATAGTTCAAATAAGTACCATGAGGTCTTGCACTTGAATAGTTTAAATAATTCAAATTTACCAACTAAAAGAACGTATCCCCCAATGTTTATCCGGTTTTTGGGGGTGCCGGTCCATAATAGCCACCTCTGTTAGTTACGCCATGGACCAGCTTTATTAGAAATCTAAAATGTTTAGATTACAAGACTCCCACTATACTATAATTGGTTCTTGGTTACTCACGAGTCACGATTACATCCAATGTTCTCTGTATTTACTGACATTATTCATGCCTCACAACTATTTTTCCAATTCATATGCTACATGTATATTGTGCTCTAGGTACATAAGATTGATCATTGTTGAAGCTCTTCGTCTGTATCCCCAGCCACCATTGTTAATCAGGCGTGCTCTCCGACCAGATAAATTGCCAAGTACCGTCTTCTCGATCCAAAACGGTGTGTTATGGTCACAAGGCAATTAGGCAGATATTGAAGCGCATGTGATGTGAAACTGAGTGTGCCATTTATCAGAACAGCAGTACATATTAAATTTTACTTCCATTCTCTTTTTTCGTAGAGGAAGTATCCCCCATATTTTCTGGTGAGTTAGTTCAGTGATAGGAAGGGTACCTAGCTGCCATTGATATATCCATGGACATGCAGTTCCAGCTGGAACTAACATATTTCTTTCGGTAAGAATTAAGATGCACAATTGCCAGAGTTGAGATAGTTGTTTCGTCCAAATGTCCATATCACTTGCACCAACATGAATGGCCTTTAGGAGAAGTTTGTTGACACTATACTGGTATGCGAAACATAAATGGCTGCAAATTTGATCCCGTTCTCCTGAGAAGTCTGTCTTATGGTAAATGCCGGCGTTGCAGATATACAACCTCCATAGATCTCTGTACTTCTGGAATCGGCCAAACGAGTTCGAACCAGAGGGATTTTCAGTTCCAAAGAAGGATGACAGCATAGAACGGTGGGCTGGTTTTGAACCTGAGAGGAGACCTGGCGCAATGTATCCCAACGAGGTCAGCTCGAACAACAGTCTAGTCTCTTCGTTCCTTGCACTACTGATTAGACTTCTTTCTCTAAGAAATTAAGACCACATCAAACTGCTCTTATCGGATTATAGCAGACTTTGCTTTCCTCCCCTTTGGTGGAGGACTCGCAAATGCGTGGGAGACCAATTCGCTCTCCTGGAGTCGATGGTAGCCTTGGCCCTGCTGCTGTTGCAAAAGTTTGATGTAGAGCTGCCAGGATCACCCGATGAAGTAGAGATGGTGACAGGCGTGACAATTCACACAAAGAATGGGTTGTGGTGCAGAATGAGGAAAAGGACTTGATCAAGTATAACTTTGCACCAAAAAGTTGGCTTATTCTTGACTTATTATATTTAGCCAAGTAAAATAGGTTCATCTTTTTGTTTTTCTTTCTTTCTTTTTCTTTTTTGCAATATTTAACCCTGGTCTGGTGTTGAAGCCCTCCACAAGAGCAAAGGTGATTTTGCCCCTACCTCATCTCTACGACTCTATATTAAAGTTGAGTACAATATAATGCATAAGAGAGTGCCACATCACTTTTGTACGTGTGTTCTTTTTTACACGTCATTTTAGACATCGACACGCTCTCCATTAAATGCCTTTGACCATTAATTTTAATTTTTCTAATTATATGCTAGAGAAAAGAATATGATTTTTAAACATGTATATGGACGTTCACATATACTCAATGTATCCTGTATACAACAGTTTTATAGTGTGAAATTTATGAAAATCATATGTATAAGTTTTTAAAAAATCTCGAAAAATTACCACACGTAGGGTAGGTGAGCTTCTACGACCATGCAAAATTTGAAGACTAAACTCAATTATATTTGAGAGATATGAAAAAAACAAAGTACTAAACAGCAGTATATACTATCTTTTAATGTCAAAAAAATAACATTTTACTGCAAAAAAATCTCAAAAAACTACCACACTTAGGGGAGTTGAGCTTCTACAATCCTATAAAATTTAAAAACCAAATTCAATAGAATTTGAGAGATATGAGAATAACAAAGTGCCAAACAGCAGTGTATAGTATCTTTTCCTGTCAAGACAATAACATTTTACTTCCTATTACTTAAGGTATTACTATATCCTGTGTAAAGATGTTATCTAACACTTTGTTTCAGTATGATAATATTTGGTGTAATAGCTCGTAACATGTCATTTGTTTGAACAGTAAAAAGACAACATATTCAGTATTTTTAAAAATTAATGAAAACACATGAACATATTTTTAAAAATTCTCGAAAATTACCATACGTAGAGTATGTGAGATTCTACAATCCTAAAAAAATTTGAAGACCAAAATCATTCTCATTTGAAAGTTATGGCTAAATAAAAAAAGAGACAAATTCATGTACAAACACTAAGTAGCATTTATTAATCATTCATATTCAAACATGTCCGTGTACTAATTGAAGGCACACGCGGGCTCGATCGTCCGGTTGCAAAACCAACCGGCGTGTTTATATGGACCTCGATTTTCGTATATGAGATGCACGTGTTGCGCCCGGGATGCATGCAGATGCAACAAGAAGCATGGATGTCGTGTTCTCGATCCAATTATCAACGCATGTCTGTGCTGTGCCTCTCTGACGGCGAAAACTCCATGGGGGTTGAAGTGAACTGGACTTTTCGCTGTGCTGCTACCTATTTTCAAGCCAAAACCGCACGTTTCTGCGACCACGTGCGGTCAGCAAATTCGCTGTCGTCGGAGCTGTATACATCCTTACCCTTGGTAAGGACGATCGAGTCCATTTAAACAAATCTGCGCGGACAACGAAGGCCCAATTACCTTTACCATGTTTACTTCTTTCCTCGAATTTCCTCACTGCGTCCAGTTGCGACCCTGTCAATGGGGACTGAACCCTCCTACGTCCGGAAATCACACGCCTGTCGGAAAAACCTCTGCTGCTGGTGGCTGGATTTTTGGCAGACGGTTTCAACCGAGAGTCTGTCGGCAATAGCCTTTTCTGATAGACAGCTAGACCCCGTAGGCCATTTTCCCTGGTAGTGCCCTTGATATTGTGGGTGTGTTTGGTAGAGCTCTAACTCCACCAGATTCATAGATCTGGTGGAGCTGGGTATTCCTAGCTCCACCAGATCCGTGGAGCTAGAGCTGTGAGTACATTAAGAGTGTTTAGATGTATCATCTTGTTTACATTTTAGAAAAAATTAAATTTAATTCACTTTATTTTATCCTATAAGTTTCAGATCTCAGGTAAAGCTGGGATCTGGAGCTCTACCTACCAAATAGGCCCTGTGTCGTGTAATATTGCACTTATATAAACCAGACCAGTTTTCAATTTGGGGTTCAGTTCAGATTTAAAAAAAAAACTCAGAATGGGGTACTCTAAGGGCAGGTACAATAAAATTACCTAAGCTTACTATTAGCATGTGCACATCAATTTTATCTTATGTGTAAGAGTGAGAAAAGAGGAGAGAGAAGAGAACCGACTCTTATTTAGTAGCCAGCATCGTACGGAAAAATATATGCTATTGCTGGCTAAAAGCCAGCGTGAGCGACTGTTAGTGTTGAAGTTAGTGTTCTACCAATAGCACAAAGATAAAGTTAACGTTGAATATCCAAATTAAATGCTTTGGTGTTTCTCTAGAGACAAGCTTTAGAGATAGTTTTTGTACAATATGATTTTATTGCTTACTCTAGATGATATGGATGACAGATGGAGTAAGTAGTAGGTTTTGTTATTATACTTGCTCTAATTAGTTTTTTTATAGTGTATAGAGAATGCCATCGCACGTGTAACCCATTCACGCCACATGAGCTGGCTGCAGGGCCACGGAGTCTGCTGACGGCTAGGTTCCTGGTAAACGGTTTTAACAGAGAGTCTGTCGGCAATAACCTTTCATGACAGGTAGAGGCCCTCAGGCCACTTTCCCTGGCAGGATGAGAGCCCTCAGTATTGTGTCGTGGTACAGTGCACTAACCTAAACCAGGCCAGTTTTCAGTTCGATTTTCATTTCAGATTTCCAAAACCCAGGATGAGGCAACTCTAATTAGTCTTTTTTTAGAGAGAGTGCATAGGGAATGCATATCACACCTGCATCCCATTTAGGCCACCGAGCTACAAAATTTGTGGAGGCTTTAAGGTGACGGAGAATAGATCCTTATACAGTAATTGGTTCTGGCAGGGAGACAAAGTAGTACTACCGTGTTACTCTCGCACATGATCGGATGCTTACACCCTAAGCACTCTTGATGGTAACTCCAAGCCTGTCGTAAGCAAAGTTTTTCTCCTTTGACCACGGTTGTAGTGACTCTTCATGGTGCAAGTTGACACCTAATTAAGGATCCTTCGACCTCTGAAAGAAAAACTCTAGAAACAGCACAAACCACTCCGACACAAAATATATGTATGATGATGGAATTGTGGAAAACATTGCTGCCGCACAAGTATGACTTGAATTTTCAACCGCATACTTAGGACTCGTACGATACGTGCCCTTAATTTTGAGTTTGTGTGACCTATTCAATTTGTAGGAGCATGTATGATAAAAATGAAGGAAATTTTGTTGCGCTAATTAATATTGTACATGGGTTCTGGGTAAATTAATGATGAGTTGCTAAAGATATTTTTAGGTCTAGTTAATTTTGGCATTATAAAAAAGATGAAGGGTAAGAGATCGACCTGCGGTCTTTTTATGGGTTAAGCGGAGCAAATGCCTATTAGAACCTAATAAAACTTTCTCGGGCATGACTAGTTTGACGGTAACCTCAAACTAACAATTTTAATGATATTCACCTAGAATGTCATGTGTCTATCTTCACCATCCACCTTCGTATTTTCCCTTCCCTACTCAACTTTCCACCTCCTTTCTTCTCTTTCTAACACCAAAATTTAAAAGTTCAACTAAAAAAAATTAAATCGACAAATCGAATAAGAAAGTTTCAGCTCGAAAAATTTCAAATTAGAAAGTTTCAACTCATAAGAATTTAAATAAAAAATTCTTAAATTAGAAAGTTTCAACTCGCACAATTTCAAATCGAAAAGTTTCAAATAGGAAAGTTGCAACTCGAAATGTTTTAAATTGAAAATTTTCAAATTAGAAAGTTTTAACTCAAAAAATGTCAAATAAAAAAGTTTCAACTCAGAAATTTTTTTTAAAAAAATTCAGTTCAAAAAGATTCAATCTAAAATTCAACTTGAAAAAATTTCAAATCAGAAAGTTTTAACTCGAAAAAAATTTAAATAAAAAAATTTCAAATTAGAAAGTTTCAACTCAAAAATATTCAAATCGAAAAGTTTCAACTCCGAAAAATTTCAATTCAAAAACTTTTGGATCGAAAAGTTTGTATTCAGCAAACTTTAGGTTCAAAAATTTTCTATTCAACAAACTTTCGGTTTGAAAAGTTTCGTTTAAAAAACTTTAGAAAGTGGTTAACAAATAGTTGTTTTCAAAAGCTTGGGGCAAGATTTGAAATACAAAAATTATTTTGAGTTTGAATTGAAAGGAATGGAGGAGGAAAGGGGATGAAGGATGTGCTACTACTTGACACAGAGAGGATTTTTTTAGGGGGTGGTGTTGCCACTTGTCATAAGGAGAATGCGTCCTCATCAAAGATTTGGTGATGACGCTCTCAAAATTAGTAATTATGAAGGTTATCTTCTTTTTTGAACAAAACAAAAGGGATCAAGTGATACACACCTCGCAAAGCGACTTAGTAGGGAAGTGATTTAGACTTGACAAAGTGATTCTGGAGCAATATACATGTAGAAAAGACCATCTTATGCTCCTAGTTAGGGATGAAAATGGATCACATAGTTTCCGACCGATCCAGATAATTTTTATATATAGATTCTGTCGAACAGATATTTATCGAATAGTATCGGATCGAAAACGAATACAAAAATTTTCTGTCGGATACAGATTTAGTAGCTCACTATCCGTTAGATACAGATCTGGATAATCCGGATATTTGTAAGCCAGATTACCTAGATATGCACGTGGGCTAGGCCAAGGCTACTCTTTTGACCCAAAAAAGTTTCTAAATTTCAAAATCATTTTCTAATTCAATTAATCCACAAATTAAATTTTAATTATTAAAATTGGCAAACCAGCTCCAAAAATTACAAAAAAATTTGGACAAGTTTCTAACATAATCTGTCATTTTAAAAAACATTTTAAATATTTTATCAGCTTTTAAATTTTCTAAAAAATTCAAACAATGCTATCATTAATACAAAAATATTTTAAATAAGTAACTGAAAATGTATAAAAACTCATAAATAAATAATCTATTATTTTAAACATAATTCAATAAAGAATACAAATCTTGGGTCAGTACATCTTCTTCGTGAATGTTTGGAGCAAATAAACTAGTTATATTTTTTTTCATTTTGTGTATACAATTTAAAAGTTATTCATGTTCCAATAAATATTTGTGATCGTATTTCTTTAATTCGTATTCACTTGTACATGTATTTTATATTATTTTTATTTGTATTCGTATCCGAGTTATCCGTATTCGTATCCGCATATAAGAAAAAATATAAAAATAAATATAGTAGAGCCATTATCCATTTTTATTCGATCTATTTTCATCTCTACTACCAGTAAAGGCCAAAGCACTAGAAAAAAATTGCAGAAGATCGTTGACTCGGGGGCGAGATAGACTAAAACAAGAGTAAAACTTTTGTGATGCTTATAGTTTTAGGGCCCGTTCTCAAATTCCAGCGGGACTATAGTTGTTATAGTGTAAGCCACTTATGGGTCAGTAAAATTTACTTTCAAAATGTTATTTGAAATCTACAATAACTAATTTGATCATTCAATTCTTTTGCCTATAAATTAGAAAACCGAAATAAAATCCCCAGCGCTTGGAAAACGTACGGAATCCAACGCAGATGTAGCCCTTAGCAACCAACCACCCTATTTGTTCTTCCTTTGGATGCTCCAAGCCTCCAAGTCAAGACCAGAGAGAAGTTGGGTAGTTGCTAGTTAGGCATCAATCAAGGCCAGGTCAAGATCTTTGGTGGGCCCCAGTCCACACCAAATCCTTACCAAACCCTATCCTTTCTTCATCCTTCATTCTTTGTATTATCCTATACTCACATGTGGTATAATAGTGATACTGATAGGTAGTATATATACTCTAATGCCAAGACCAATAGGTCATTTTCTTGGCTGAGAAAGTTGTTCTTTCTATGTAGTATTCGATGCTACCAAAACCTACTGTTATGTAGCAATATATAACACTGTAGTATTATTTGTGCGACGAGCACCACGGACGTTTTAACTATATTTTAGAATCTATTACGACCACATAATATTCTAAATATACGAAACAGAATAAGCCAATACAACTAATGTTTCGCAGTGTATGTAACTCCCACGTGACATTCCGAAAACATTTTGTTGTTCCCCCCAGAGAATAGTGCGATTCTTACTTGAGTTTGCTAGCTTTCGATATAGTTAAGGAAAATCTAAATAAATTGTACTTAAACAACAACCATACACTATGTCCCTCCAAAAATATAAAACATATATTTTTTAATTGTCTTATCCCAAATATGAGACGTATTTCGCACCACAATATAAAATTAACGTGATGTTCCCTCCAAGTCCTTAATAATGTCTAGCTTTACTTTTCGTACATGTATTAAATATAGTGTTTAGAGATAATAACAAAGGATAATTTAGTCATATTTAATATCTTCTTAGTCTATATGATAAGAAAAAATATGCTTTATAAATATAGACCGAAGAAGCAATGCTTAGCAACAGATGTTCTATTATTCATCAATTAAACAAAAAGCTAGCTAGCATGGTCTAGAGAGATGTTAATTGGGGTGGAGGGGGCATGTGATGGGAAGGGGAAGAAAGGGAACCTACTGTATATCTAGTCAACCCTTTGACTATATCACACGTCACCACTACGAGAAATCATCATTTTTCTAGCTCCTTTAATAATTTTTTTTGTAAATCTAGTCCTCTTCTAAATGTAATTACAAAAATAGCCTCATCCCTTGACTGCATAAGCGTCGGCAGGACATGTATTAGCTTGGTAGCTCCTTTTGAGCTTTAGGGGCACTGCAGGTGACACGTATCACATGTCAGTGCTTTCACAGTTAGAGATATGATTATTTTTATAATTGTGTTTGAAAGGAGCTAAATTTGGAAAAAGAAAAAAACCGTTTATCCAAGGTGTAGAAAAGTGACAACATCTGCCAAGCCGGCTTCTCTTTTCAGCTGCATACGAGCCGCAGAGCCGAGCCGGACTCTTGACGGCTCGCTCGCTCGCCATGCAATTTTGCATCCGACATGAGTACGACCATCTCTTATTCTTTCTTCCTGGTTCCTGCCACCTCATTTTTCTCTGTATTAACGTACACACAAAATTACACCATATCATACCCTTCCTAAAGTTGGAAGGCTTTCCAGGAGGAAGGCATAGCCACGTCACGTATTTTATGAAAAGGCCTTCGTGTTTTCTCAAAATGTGTATAGGTCCCGAGCGCTGAGAGCCGTCTGTTTTTTCGTCTATGCAAATCCGCCCGTTCGTGCTCCCCGCGGGCGGCTCGCGCTGCGCTCACCGGCTCGCTTGAGGAGCTCCGCTCGCTTCTTCCCCGCTCGCTGCGTGCTCTTCACGAGCCATTGCGTCGAGCCCCGCGCCTCCATATGACTTCCAGAAACTTCCACGCCGCACCGTCTTTAACCCCACACTCGCCTTCCCAATCCGAACCTGCTCAGCTCCCGGCCTCTTCGTCTCCATCGAGAGGGAATTTTTTATACGATCGGTGGATGAAAAAACCATGACCACATGCATGTGCACATAAGTAATGTTCTATGTAGTCGACTCAAAAATATAAATACATTCGTACACGAGCTAATACTAGGTAATAAGGTAGTCACGAATCACGATCGTGTTGGAACGCAAATAGTCCAGTACAATCCCATTTGACCTTCAACTAGTCAGAGCCGTGCAAACTCAAGCAAACGATTAAAATATTTGGTGGAAGATGGAGATGGAACCTCTTGCTTTTTAATTTAGAGCTATCCTGTCATTTTTTACCAGTACACCAAATATATCTTTTTGACCAATGCAAGAAAGCAGCTTTGTCCCCCAAGCTAGCCATCTATTTATTTTTGACACCAACATGTTTGGAGAACCTGGTGCTTCTATGGTATCATAAAGAAAAAAAAACGTATAAATCTTGAAGTAGTATCGTCTGATCACTAATTAGTAACCGATCGTGCGTGTTTTTTCTTTAATTTCTAGGTGAAATAATGCCTTTCACACATTTATCGCTACTGCTGGTTAATTATTTATAGAACGTATTACTGACCTGAAAGTGGCCCAACCATTTCTAATCTTTAGTTGGTAATACTACCTATATTAAAGATGGAAGGTTTCCCGGCCGGAGAGCTGGCCCTATGGAAGTTTCAAATTTGTGTTCGGGTCCTCCTACTAATTTTTTTTTTTTGCAAAAAAGGCCCTTCGAAAATTCTGAAATTGCCTTTAGGTCTCTCTAAAAATTACAAAATGGCGTTCGAGGCCCACTGACTCTTTCGCAAAAGACCCCCGCGTCGTCGCATAGGTCTCGCCATTTCTTAAGCGATTCTCGTGTTTTGTTGTTGTTGCTACTGCTGTTGGGTCGGGTTGGTCTGATCTGATCTAGGTGTTGTCTGCCCGCGCTTGTAGCTGGAGGGGAGGAGGTGCAGCGAGTGCGGGCAGGTGCTACCAGGCGCCTGCCAACAAACCGTGGACCATCGACATCTTCAGATGCACCGATGACCCTGAGAGCTGTACATGGCTTGGCATTTCCCTCCCGTGTAACAACCCGAAATTCAATAAAATCAAAAATGCAGTATTAAGAATACCCATATGATTTATTGTTATGTTTTCTGATTTTTCTTGTAATAAAAGAAATTCTTTTGGCTTTTACCATTAAAAGAAATCCAAAATGCTATATGGTAAAATGGTAAAAGGTAAAAAGGTAAAAATACAAAGTCAGTAAAATCCTTAAAGATCTCAGAATCATGATTGTGCCTCTTGCTCTATCCTGGCATTATTAAAATAAAACAAAATTCAAAGATAATCATGAAAAGTCAAAGAGGAAATCTGAACCAAAAGATTTGTTCAGAATATTTCTTACCTTAACCCTAGTTGAAAATTTAACCATGCCGACATATTAACTTAACCCAACCCTGGTAAAAATATCATGAATTTATCTCTTCATTTATTAATTTTAGAAATTCAAAAACAGTCAATCTTAAAAGCTGGAAAATGCAGTGTCAGAATTATTAAAAATACAATATCAAATATAAAATTATGAAAAATTTTCATGAGGTATAAAATATTAATTCCAATCCTGTAAAAAAGTTTCATAAAATAATAAATTGATTTTATCCCTCGATTAAATGGAAAACAGAATCAAATAAAAACATTAACAGTGAATTGTCAGATTTTTAATAATATTTATATTCGTCAAAATTATTTGAAAATTTTACTAGACCTTGATCTTTACCTTGCCGACCTCAGTAAAAAGTTTTGTAAAATTTTGATTTTATCTTCTGGCCTAAGCTACCGACTTTACCCTGAGCTGTCCAGAGAATTCCTGGTTTTTAAACCCTTCGTCTCACTGACAAGTGGGCCCGCCTGGACAGCTGTGCTCTTTTGCCGACTTCGCCCTCTCTCGCTGACAGCCCGGCCCCACCTGTCAGCTTCACCCTCTCCGTTTCTTCCCCGTTTTCTCTCGCGACTTCTTCCGTTCTCTCGCCAGAGCAGCGCCGCCCTCTCCGTTTGTCGCCATCCGCGCCGCAACTCGCTACTCGAGGACGCCAGCACGTCGCCCAGACACGCCGCATCTGCCTCGGCTGTTGCGCTCTCTCTCGCTACCGAGGAGCGCCGAGAGACCTCACTGAGCCGCCGCCTTCCCTCTCTGTCTTCACCCAGTGCAAACCGCCTCATCCTTCTATTTAAACCGCACCAAAGCGTCGCATTTCACTTGTGCTTCCTCTAGGAACCAGCAAAACCGAGCCAAACCGCTTCATCGCCGTCAGGTCACCCTCTTCTTCCCACTCGGCGAATACCGAAAAGGGAAAACCCGTCGTTTCACCACCTCATCCATTTCACCCAAGCAATCAACCCAACCACCCCTTGACACCTGAAGCTTTCGCCACCTCAATTTAGCCTCTTCTTCTCCGGTGAGCTCTCCTCCGAGCTCCTCCTTCCGCCATGCAGCATGCGACAAGACGGTGAGAACACCTCCTCCGTTACTCATTTTCTTGCCCGAACCCAAAAATGAGATCACCGTGGTGCTCGATGCTCGTGGTGGTGTCCATTTGTCTCGGGATGCCGCCGTTTCGCGGAACACCGGTGGCGATGTGCTCGCCGCCCCTCTCGGTGGCGGTCGCCTCCGCCATCTCCTACCGCGCCACCACCCATAGATGCGCACGGACTCACCGAGCAAGAATCGGAATCCATTCCGTGATTCCGGCCGTGCTCGCCAGCCGAGCCGCGCAAACCATGTCTCAGACGGGTCACCGATCGGGTCCATCTTTGTCGGTCTCTGCGAAGTTAAATGCCGCCGCCATGGGCCCGAGAGGTCACCTCGTCTTGCTCGACAACGTGGTCCCGCGTCGTCTACCGCAGACCACTGCGCTCGGCTCGCGCCATCCGGGCCGCATGTCGATGCCTCGGTCCGACGCAGCGCAAAAAACGAAAGCGTTTTCGCGTTGAAGGCGTACTTTCCCTTTTGGTATAAATTCGATTTTACGTATTTTCAAAACCGAATGCATTCAAACTTGAATATCTTTTGAACTATCCAACCAAATGAAGTGAAATAAATTTCTAAATTCATATAAAATCAAGTAGATTCAGAATATGCAAAAATATTTCAAAATGAACTCTGTTTGAATTTCAGATTTAAATTTAAAGAAAGAATTAGAAATATGTTGTGAATGGAATTTCTGCAATTCAACTTCAAATTGAATGAAACAAATTTTATTAGAATCCATGCTCTGTTAGGAACCTGAATATGCAAAAATACTTAGGGTGTACCATGGAAAATCATCAAAGTATAATATAGGGTAAGAAAGTAGTTCCATAATAGTGATTTAAATAATTTCAAGGTTTAGAAATTAGAGGTTCGAATGGTAAAACCTGGAAAAATGGTCTCTGAAATGATAAATAAAAATGAATAATTCAAGATAATAAGATTGGTTAATATTAGAACCTAATCGGAAAATAAACATGGAACTTGTAAATCGATGAACAACAAATATGTTGATTCCAAACAGTTGATTTTATTTGGTTCTTATGTCTGATCCTTTCGTTTTGTTGGAATTGCCATGTTATTAATATTCGACGTGTAGCACCCGACGAAACCTGTGAGTTCGACGATCAGGAGTTTGACGTCGAAGATCATCAACAAGGCAAGCACCCCCTTTGATCATATTGATCCCGTTTATAAATGTTTTCATTAAATGTTTCTCGCATACTTTATTTTACTAAAGTCCGCTATGTTATGGGTATTGGTAGTTGTACCTATTGCTTCATAGAACTTCCTTGATAAGTATGGATTTGTGAACCTTGATAACCCTAGAATAGCGTAGACAATATTTGATGTCAATCTGGGTACTTACATTTAGTGACATGCTTAGCCGTGCTTAAAGAAACATAAAACTTGGATACGATTAAAAATGTTGGATATGACTTTCAAAAGGGTATGACCATCTTATGGTTGGTATTTTGATCAAAAATGAAAATAAAACTATGATTTTGATGCGGGCAATTCTCGGCAATAGCCGGGTGTACAAGAGACTTGTACGTAGTGTAGGGTGGAGATTATTGCCCGTGTCGGATTAAGGACCGAACTACGTGTTCGTTAAACCCAAGAATTTATCGTACAACCACAAGTCTTTGGTATGGGACAGTCTTAACCTATTAAGTTGCTTAAAACTAGCTTTGCACATTGGTAGGTCGGAGTAGTACGAGCTTCTTGATGTTGGTTGCTCGTAGGGCGCCACACCGAGGTGTTGGGAGTCACGTTTGCTAATATAACGGTGAATGCCATACTATGGACATACTTAATCATTATTGTGCGATGGATGTGCAAACATAAATACCATAGTACGGGTTTGACGTCACCGGCCGGTGCAAAGTTAGGGTTAAACAATGTAACGGTTTTGTTATGATCTCCTTGCCGACACACCAAAGGAAGTGTGTTATTCTTGGCACGGCAAAAGAGGTTGATCATTACTTGTGGGTAAAGCCGTACAACTCTGCAGAGTGTAAAACTTTTCAAAAGCCGTTCCGCGGTTATGGGAAATCTTGGTGCGCCAAAGACTAGTTAGCTGTTTTTATTTTTCATAAAACCACAATTTCTACCGACCGGTAGGAATGGTTACTCAAAAATTTCTGCTGCGACAGTAGAAATGATTCTTGAAATGGGCATGATACGGTACATGAGACTTATTTGTGCTTACATTCATTATTTTTTAAATTAAGTCGCCTTTACTTAAAGTTCACTTTTCAATCTATTAATCAAGATTTATATTCAATTTTAGCTTTATGCAAAACCACCATGAGCCTTTCCTTGAAATGGCCTGCATTTATAATAGGTTTTGCAAAGTCTTGCAGTACAAAAGTACTCAACTTGCCATGTTGATAATTTTTAGGTGAAGAACAGATTTCCCGACGATACCTTTTACGATGCAGGATTCGGGGATGTGAACGATGAATTTTATTAGGGTTCTCCTTGTCAGTTGCCTGTGGGGATTTTGGGATAAATGGCATACTACAAGATGAACGTCTCCACTGTTATGCTTTTACTTTTGGTATTGTAAGAATGTTATGTATTTGCTTCCGCTGTAATAATAAAGTTGTGTATGACTGTGATATCAATTTGTATTTGTGCGTACTAGCCACTGATCATGGGACTAGTACTGTATGCACATGGTATCCATTTTCGATATTCATTTATCGAAAATGGGGGCCTTACATCCCGCCCTCTCCTTTTGGAATAATTGATGATTTGCCTTCATTTACTTGTGTCATTGATAATTTGCCCGTGATGTCTCACTGACATGCAAACCCTAGGGCCACATGCCAGTGACACAAACGGGGTAAATAATCAATTGCACCAATTAAAACGGGACAAATGATCCATTCTCCCCCTCCTTTCAACTGTCTAGTCGGTTCTAGTTTTGTTACTTTTCCCATTCTGGATGGATCAAAATCCGTGTTGTTTTTGAGGGATCTGTATAGAGAACATTTGTTCCTTCAGATGTGCTTATATCCAGAGTCTCGGAGAAGTCCGATTTGGAAGGAACTACTATGTGGATCTGTTTAGGAATAGGATTGTGCTGCTGTCGATGAGCTCAGGGTTCACTGCTCTTACACATGCTTGTCTTCACAAATCAGTAATAGTAGTTGTATGTTTATCTGGCATTCAAGTGTCGATTTATCAAATAGGAGACTGTGTTTTATGTAGCATTATGCTTCATTCCATTCTCATTTTTATGACTGCTATATTCTGAGATACTTATGAACTTCTTGCTTACTTTGATGTTAGGCCGGATTGGGTTATTCTGCCCCTGTGTGTTGTTTGGACGAAATGTTCAGGCCCTTCGAGAAGATATCCCATGGACAATGCCTTGCACTTGCCATGCTGTCTTTGTTGAGGGTGGCATTGCAGTGGCAATCATAATAACTATATTTCATGGTGTTGATCCAAGAACATCATTCTTGATTGGTGAAGAGCTGGTGTTTAGTTGGTGGATATGTGCTACCTATACTGGTATTTTTCTCTGAAGGGCTTGATCAAGTTACATTGAAGGTCATGTTCAAAGCATTAGTTTTCAGGTTCTAGACATTAAACCCTTTATTTGGTTAAGCAATGCTAATCTAGATATTAGCTTCTTTCCTCTGCTAATATTCTTGGTAGACTTGTCCTGTATTAGATGGCCATTGGCAAACTAGTATTCATAGACAGGACTTGTCCTGTATTTGTTAATTTAGGGGTCAAATTTTGTTCTTTATTAGATATGGATAACTCTTTGTTATGGGACTTCTTTTGCCAACCTTATGTGTGTAATTATAGCTTATCAAGAGTTGATTTTGCATGCACGTATAAACATTGAAAATGTAAATTTCTATTATCACAGAGGGTTGTGATATATTTATATGAAGTTGCAAAGGTATTAGGATAGCTAGCAAGTAATATATTTATATGAAGTTGTAAAGGTATTACGATAGCTAGCAAGTAAGCCGAGTAAAAAGGATAAAAAGAAGTTGTGGAAAGTAAATTTATCTTGAATTGCGGTCTTAAGATTGCTTAAAGCCCAAATCTGAAGTCAATGGTAATACAAATCCACCACGTCTCTCCTTGTCAACCAAGAATTTAGATAAGCTCCGCTAGTGACTTCAACCAACAACGACACTAGATACAACGTGAGAATATTTCAAAAGCATTTAAGAATTATCCTCTGCATGCTGATTCTTGATGCCTCTATATGAAGAGTGAAAATATATTAGAACATCTAGTAAGTAAGTAAGCTCAGTTAGTTGGAAGATGAACATAACATGTGAAAAATAAAATAAAATAAAATAAAATAGTCTTGTTCGGTTTTGTGAGTGCTTATGCTAAATTCTGAAGTTAATGAAAATAAGAGAAGATTTACCAGAACATTTAACCACATAATTTGTCAAGTTGAATATCTTCGCAATATATATGTTATAGAATATTTCCTGAAAAGACAGGCAGTATATACATGTAATCGCCTGAGACAGAAGCTGGTTAATTACTGTACATATGTATAAAAATTTTATTGATCTAAAATGTACACATAGAAATGTGCATATTGTACATGCGTAGGGATTAATGGAATTGAAAAGCCTGCAGCAAGCTTGTCATTCTAATCTAGCAAAAGTGCGTATTAGTTTTAGTCAAACACATTACTAAACTGACTAAGAATAATTGGTATTACCTCAACTTGGTGTTGAAGAAATTTGATATAACCAATGGGTAAGACCAGTTGCTGAAGAGTAGCGATTCTATCCCCTAATTTGTCTTTCCTTACCTAATTGAAGGACAAGACGGAAGATATTACTATTAACTAGCAGAGAAACAGCAGTCAGTAGCAGCTGATCCACACAAACAGAGACCGATCTTTATTAGAACCGAATGTGATATTAGATCGTACCGTCTATGATATATGTTTTCACAAACGATTCAAAAACCGTCTGCGATAAACCATTTTTATCACTAACACATATGTATAGACGATTCATCACAAAACCGTCTATAACGAGTTTTTAGAATTGTTGCGATGATTATTTGTGTGTAGTGTGTACATACCTAGCTAGCTAGTAGCTAGTAAGGCAAAATAGGCTTCAAGGGAACACGTGCTGATGAACAACACATCTATACCAGGTTCAGTTCACATACGCCATGCACGTCGCCGTCGGCTTCGGGCCGGAGGAAGGAGAAGGTGACATGCATGAGACGTCGACTTTGGACTTTCCGTCGAAGCTTCACGCGGCTGGCTAGTCGTTTTTTCTTGCCTGCCAGTTGCCACGCATATTATTCTCTCGCTCTCTCGTCTTTCTCCGAGTTCACATGTCGTGTAAAGCTTAGACAGCTAAAACGCAAGATTACGGGCATGTTTGTTTTTATTTTTGATTCTAGATTTTAATCTAAAAAGCAGAATAAAAAATAAATAGTCAAATTTTAGAAATCGATTCTCACAATACAGTCCATCCATATACAGTGGAATCTACAATCCACTTTATATGTGCTTTTGGATTTCAGCTTTTAAAGAATCAGCTTCTCTATAACAACAATCCAGAATCAACTTTTAGAGAATCAAAAGTAAAAACAAACAGGCCCAAAAGTAAGTTCTTGTCGGCTTTTGCATGTGCAGCGGGCTAACTAGCTCTCAAGGAAGAATATTGGCATTACACGTACGACCTAGGCATTGGTCTTAGGTCTAGACCAGCTGGCTGGGCCATGACGTGCCAGCCCGATTTACCTTCGAGGAGCTCAGCCACGGTCTATTGGCACGCCGTATCAACTTTATACAGTAAGGCTTAGGCTCGGTCCACTTTAACTATTGTAAAAGAGAGAAAATGAGTGCAGCTTGACCAAAGGCCACAACGCAACGGCCACACTGGCTCCCGCGCGAGGCACATGCTTCAACTATGCCTCCACCGCAACCTAATCCCTAATCAGGGGAGAAGGAGGACTCAGTCCTGCTCTCACCTTCCCTCATTTTCCCTCATGCCCTAATGGGCCAGCCACATGGCCCATTTCTCAAAACATGCCGGCCCAAATTCAACTCCAATTTCAAATTTTCAAATGAAATTGAATTTCACAACAAGAAAACGCGTATGGTGGTCAGAGACGGTGGTGACGTGGTGCGGAAAGACCGAATTTGGTAGCGGCATGGCTCAAGGCCGCTGGATCCAGCGCCATCGTCGTCACCTCTTCTTCTTCTTCTCCGGTCGCCACTATCTTCTTCCTTAGGATGGTGGTGCGGTGCCGCAAGGCAGTATCCGGCGACGGAATGACCGAAGACCGCTGGATTTGGCACTGAAGCAACGGGGGATGGCGTGGGACGACGAAGGAGATGGCAATGCGTGGAGAAAGTGGGGGTGGAGTAGGGCAAGAGGAGATGGCGACTGTGCCGGATGGGTCACAGGAGGAGGCGCAGGGGACACGTAGTATTTGATGATGGGCTGAGTCATTGAGGTAAGGTAATTGATGATGAGTTTAATTGTAAATAAGATAATTTTTTTATGTAAGGTCCGCTTTCGTGTTGGACTAGTCCAGACATTGTTCAGCCAATCTTGCTATGTCATGTCGTCCATCATGTCGAGTTTTTAGGCTCGACATGGTCCATCATTCACACTGTATAAAGATAGCCTGAAGATATTCATACTGTACCGTGCTTTAGGTCGCCTGGCCGTGTCGGGCGCGGCCACAAGGAAACACAGCCCATTGTCTAGGTCAACGGTACCAGTCGATCCATCAACATTTGGCACTACTCCGGATTAATCGGTGAATTTCTTCGGGTTGCACCGCACGAAAGAAACTGGCAGATTCCTCAAAAGGTAAGAAAGAAAGAAACAGGCAGTTGAATGAAATATTCCTAAAAACATATAGCACTATCTTCAGCTCAGCCTATAATAGATGCTGTTAGCCTGTTACTGACTTTGCACTTTCTCCAAGGCGCGACGTACTGCTAGAAAAAAAATCGCATGTGTAATCAATTAATAACCTGTGATCCAAATTGAAGAAATTAAGATGACTGCGAGCATAGCCAGTTTCAGGCTAATCATTGATTAGCGCGTGCTTAATTAGCCAGAAGCAGCCGCAGTACAGTCGGCGGCACTATGCATACTGTGAACTTGCCGTAGGTTGTTGAGCGCCCGCCAGCCAGGTCGTCGGCCGCGGCAAGCCCGACAGGCCGGCACCTCCCCTCCCGGCGCCACCCAACAGCGAGTCAGCGACACGACTCAGCCAAGCCGACGCCCGCGCGCCACCCAAACCAAATGAGAGAAAAAAAAACTTTCTTTTTCCTTTTGAAGGGAGAGAGAAGAAGCTGCCTGAAGCTAACGGCGCCAACGCCGCACCGCAGCTGAATGGTGCGGGCCCCACGCCAACGACCGGTCCACCGGTGGGCCGCCACCTCGCGCGCGCGACGCTTCCGGGAACCCTCTCCAGTCAGCCACCTTCCAGAAGGCGACGCTGAAGCACTGCGCCCATCCCAGCCGTCCGCTCCCCGGCCCTCTCCATCCGACGGTCGGTAGCTTCCCCCCGCCCGCCCCTGTTTGACTCGTCGCCGGCCTCCTATAAGTAGCCGCCCTCCCCATCAGGCTTCAAGAGCTCTAATACTACTTGCTGCTGCTGCTGCTAGTACCTAGCCATGGGTGACACGGCCGCGAACATGGCCCACTGGGCGGGGCTCTACAGCAATGGCGGCGCGGCGGAGGGCGGCGGCCTGGCGGCGGCGACGGTGTCGAGCCCGACTTCCGGAGGGTCGGGGGGGAGCCCGACCCGCGCGGCGGCTCAGCAGCCCGGGATAGAGGGGGGCCGGATCGGCAAGCCGGCGCGGCGGCGGTCCCGCGCGTCGCGCCGCGCGCCCGTCACGTTGCTCAACACCGACACCTCCAACTTCCGCGCCATGGTGCAGCAGTTCACCGGCATCCCCTCCGGCCCCTACGGCGCGGCCGGCGCCGGCCCCGTGATCAGCTTCTGCGCCGGCGGCGACTACGGCGGCGCCATGCCGGTGCGCCCGTCGCCCACGTCCGCCGTCATGTCGTTCGACCACCTCCACCACCGCCCAGCCGTCACGTCGTCTCTGCAAAGCCAGCTCTTCCGGCCGCAGCAGCAGTACGGCGACGTCGGCTACGGCGGCATGCACGGCGGCGGCGACATGTTCTTGCACGGGTTTGAGTCGTCGGCGGAGGACAGACTGCTGCTGCAGAGCTTACAGGCGGCGCAGATGCAGCCCAGGCCGGCTTCCACTAACAACACTAATGGCTACAACTTCGGTTGATTAATTAGTCACCTGATTAAGGTAATATACAAGCGTCAATGCCACTTAATTAGAGGTCAGAGAAAGCCATTAGTTCATCTTGTCTAGATCAAACAAGCATGAATGCTTGCTTTCTCCTCTGTGATCATGATGATCACGATGATGATGATGTGTTTAATTACGTTATTTTTGTTGGCCTTGGAGATAGATCAAAGGACTAATTAAGGTTTAAGTCAGTAATTTTAGTACGAAGTAGCTACACTGCTTTAGAAGTTTAGCTAGATGGATCCGAAATGAAAGGCATGTAAATAGTTTGTCTTGGAGGTCTTGGTTTGGCGCGAGTGCGCTTTCGCTGTGTAGTGCAACTTGATAGCGAGGAATCTTTCTAGATTGCCTTGTTTCGGAAGCAAAGTCTGAGACCGCTGCTGTCATCTACTCTATCAGTACAAGTTTACAGATGTATTATTATTTTTTATATATATATAGACTAAAATAATATTCAAAATAACTAGATTATTTTTAATTATTATCACTATATTCAACACATACACGTTGAGAATATAAAATTTTACTAGATATTTATTAGCAGTATAGAGTAAATATTACACTAATTTTATATTGAAATACAGAGTACGACTTATTTTTTTATAGATGAAATTGTTAAAAATACTCCTTGTGAATATAGACGGACGGAGGAGTGCTAATCAAGTCGCCGCCCTAATCAATCGCATCTTATTTTCTCAAATAAACGTGCTTTCCTAGTGGCCTGCGTTCGATCATCTGTCTGTCTGTTCTCTTACACGAATATGACTGTATTTGACTTTACAGTAATCCAAGTCTTCAAAAGTACATATAGTTAAAAGCAATATCAAATAGTCTTAGCCGCTGAGCAACCGTATGGAGCTAGACCCCTCGATTGATTGATTGATTTGATCTCAGGAAATACGTGGGCCCCACGCCAATGGCCTCTCCCTTCCGGAAAGGGTTCACATGCAGTTCCTACGTAGACTGTAACTTAAGCAGTTTTTGTAGGGACGGATCGTCCGATCGAAACATCTGACGGTTCAGATGGGTAAAAAAATGAGATAAACAGTGTTTGCTATAGTACTTTAAATAATATAAAATCTACACAGTATTTTTAGCGGATCTGAACGATTCAAATTCAATCGGACGGTCCTTCGAAGACCGCTTAAATTACAGTCTCTCGAAGGACTACACTGGATCTGCGCCCCTCCCTTCCTCTTCTTCCATGACGATCTGATGATGCCAAGTCAAAGTCATAACTGCTGTGCGCTGCCTCTTCTAATAAACGAGTAGTAAGATTTTGAAAAGTCTAACACAAGCAACCACGGTTAGCCTAAGCTAGGAGTTAATTAATAATGGCCACCCTTTTTGTCCCTTTCTAGACACATGCACACCCCTTTGTAACTTTGTGTCTTCCTTGTCTGATCGATCGGCTCATCGTGTGTTTAAGGTCAAGCATTCACACGTACGGGGGTAGATTAGTGATATGTATCTTACAAACTCTTATTTTAAAGAGAAGATAATTACTAGTGCAAATCGTATCTGCTGAGCACTTGGTCAGCTGGGCGGGGCTTGCTTTGCTTGTAAAGGGTGGAGTCTGACGTGTCACGGAGATGTGGATCCAACGTGGGTTAAATGGGACCGGTGTCTACTGTACTGCTGACGGCACTGCGTGTATCTTCTCTGGCATCCAGTGGCGGGTCGGGATTCTGCTAAGCTTTAGGCATAAAACTAAGTTGTTATAACTAACCCTAAATACTATCCATACTGAGGTACTACAAAAGTACAACACAAAAACACAATTAAAAATAAATTTGGACTTCGTATTTAATGATATAATAAAACAGATAAAATATGGCAAAAATAACATAGAGTAGTAAAGTGGAAAAAAATTAATACATAACTAATGAAGGTTATGCGAGCAAATCATATCTTCATCAACAATAGTATAAGAACATGAGCCCTTAAAGATGAAAATTGCATATGTAAATTAGTGACACGAAATTACAAAGTTAATTATTGATGCAAATTGCAAAACAAGAACGTAACATATCCATAGCATAAGGTAGTTTTTGCTTACGCGGCCTCATATTTTGTAAACATTGTAAAATCATATTATTTTCAATGCTTGCAAATACATCGTACCACGCTATCATTCATCTATTTGTCACTCATCTTATTCCGCAACTCGATCTTAACAATGTTCGTAGCTGAGAAGACTCTTTCTACCGTTGCGGTTGCAATAGGTAAAATCAATAACAATTTAATGAGGCAATATACCAATAAAAAAATTGTGTGCCTACTACATCAAATTGAATTCAATCAACTAATCCCTAAGTGGCTAATTTGGAATGTGGGTAATGCAATGCGATAAAGTAAGTATTAAGAAAAAATCACCTAGAGTTGTCAGCGGTCGATGGATAGCTTGATTGCTTGAGCAGGGCGCAGGGTGCAGGGCTTGTCATCTCAAAGCCTGTGTGACGAGTACTCATACCATGGGTACCCCGACAACTCGAAAAGATAAATGGGCTGACCCAAGCACCGGCTCCGACAAAACTGAGACGATCTCCGCCACGCGTCAGACCTCTGCCGAAAATCAGTCACGCGCCCTATGGACATGGCCACTCGGAATGACCATACGAGGGCAGGTGGCTCCTTCCCAAGGCGGCACGGAAGTCATCAAAGTCAAGACTCGAGTCTCGTCGTCCCATCACACACAAGCAGGATACGCTCCCTCCCGAGACAATACCAGAGTCACACACTATGGCGTCAGCGCCCGTCAGGACCGCAGAAGGTAGGTGCGCTGTTTCCCAATGAAGCAGTAGACTGATCTACTCGATGAGCCCACCAACCCGGTATGGGCAGGAGAGGGGGTCGACCAACAACCGAGACCAAGGGTCAGAGCTAGCGTAGAGATCTTCATCCTTTCCTCTCTCGACTTCCCATGTAGCCTGCCCCCTCCGACTATATAAAGGGAGGCAGGGTTTTCTAGGACGGGGCTTATATTCTCTTACGCTCTCTTGTACGGTCTCTCAGGCTTCCTTTCTCTTAGCCTTTACGAACAGACAGCACGCGTTCTCGTGCTCGAGCTCCTAGCTCCCGCTTGTAAACACTGTGCAGTCTTCTGCACCTAAAGCAATACGATAAACACCACGCGAACTAGAGTAGGGACATTCAGCCCGAACCAGTATGCATCCTGGGCCTTTAGGTCTAACCATTCAAGGAGAGGGAGCGCGCAGCCCTTTAGACTTACAAATTTACTTCTCGGTGACACGAAACCCCGACACTGTGCTACCAGTATGCCTCAGCCCTCAGCTCTTGTCTCTTCCACAATAGAGAGGTATAGAAGGTTGATTCCGATAGCCGATAGGGTTTCTCACTTCTTAACTTTGCAGGATATGGGTTGTCACAAACGGTAGTACGCTGGCTTGGTGTGCTGGGATGAAAGGATTGTTTGCTGCTACCTAGACATCTTAGACCAAGGCTTGAAATTTTCACTATAAAGACAAGTTTTCCGCTGCTAGTTAGCTTAGGCCTTGAACCATTAGCTTCGGCTGCTAAGGCCTAGCTCCGTCCCTGCTAGCATCTTTAACCATCTTTGGAGCGCTATATAACAGGTTATGAAATTAGAGATAAAAAATAGTCATGGAGATTAGAGATAAAAAAAATAAGGTCGAAGCACCTTCTGAATTCTAGTCGTCCCTGCTAGCACCTCTAACCCTCTTTGGAGCGCTACATTACAGGTTATGAAAATTAGAGATAAAAAATAGTAAAAACATTAAGGTCGAAGCTCCTTCTGAATTCTAGTCGTGGACTGGCAATGATCGTCGTGGAAGCTGCAGAACACGTGTGCTTGTTGGCTATCTTCCCGGATGGGAAGAGATGGATGGTGCGGTAACTTGCAACATGTTTCGTCGCAGAACTACTACTCCCCGCCTAATTAGCTTAAGCCCGCCTCGCGCGTTTTACATTGACAGGGGAGATGCGTATCCATATCCTTCGATCCTTATCTGTGCAACAGTACAAAACATACAGCAATGCCATACAAGGCCCGTTCACTCGTCTTAATTACAACTGCATGGTGTTGTATTCATGCTGGGTAGTACTCCCTCATCTGTCCATTGTTTTTTATTCGTATTTCTGTTTGATATATATAGATGAAGAAGATATTAAAAATGGCTAGATTACTCCTAATCATTATCACTAAGTATTACATTTAATACATGCTGGTAAAGAATATAAAATAAAGATATATATATATATATATATATATATATATATATATTAAAAATATAGAGGAAATGTCACATTAGTTTTACATTAGAATATAAAATACATTATATATTTATGAACAAGACCATAAAAAATTATGCCTTATCAAGGAGAGATTATATTGTCGTGGCCTGACGGGCTGACTGCACGGTGTAATCTAGTTAGGGAAATATTTAAGCTTCGATAAGAATTTGTGGTCACTGCTATGAAAAGTATGTTGATTGTTGATCCAAATTCAGAGAGAAGGCCAAACTCCCCACGGTATGGATTGTTTTTGACCTAGGTCGCAGCCGCCTATATATATCTCCTCTTGTAAGCCGCACGGACGATTCATCCTCTGCGTTTGTAACTCTCCAGATAAAATAGTGAATCTCTGCCGCTGGCGCCCGTGGTTTTTTCCCGAAAGAGTTTTCCACGTTAAATCTTGTGTCTCTTGTTCTGTTTGTAGTTTAATCTTCTTCATGTTTTGTTTGTCATTGAATTAACAAAGTATGCTTTGAACTAGTAATTATTATACCCAAAAGCAAGAAAATACAGGTGCTTTTCAAAATTAAGAGACTGCAATGCCAGACAGTTACCAGTCTACCTACCTACTTGAAAACCTTGTAATTGGGTTCTTAGAGAAGCATGTGTAATTGGGTTTTTAGCTTCTTAAGCTATTTGGAGAAGTCCAATTGTGTACCTTGAGCTTCAACTGTCAAGCTTTTTCTACATAGAAGCTGCTAATGGTCGGGCTAGATTCCCCGTCAAACTTCTTGAGAAGCTAAAGCCAAGCATTCAAATGAGCTAGAACCTACCGGGGCAGTAGCTTAACGATTTCATACTCCAACCCATGCTTTTTATGAGAACCAGCCGCGGAGCTAGAACATTATAAAAAAGAGTGCATATTTTACGTGTACTGCTCTATAGTATTGTACAATAGTTTAATATGATAGTAAATCTAACATATATATTCACAATTTACTAAAAGTACAATACAAATAGTTATAAGGGCTTATAAATCTTAAACCACCAAATTCGAAACCAATTCAATTAACAAATTTAACCATTGAAGCAGTGATCTCCTAACATTGTCCAAATCTTCGGAGTACCTAGCTTCTGCGTAAAGGCGAAGCCCGGTCAGATAGGCGGTTTCAAGTTGAGCTGTTGAAGCTAGAGCTCACCAAACATGCATAGCTGCCACTTTTATTAGCAAGTCAATGAAAATAGGCCACATTGAGACGATGGTTTGATCGATCAAGTCACCATTGCTGCTCCTCACTGCATTTGCACTAGAAAAATCATCGAAATCAAATGCCCGTAATGTCATCTTGATGGAGGAATTTCAGTGGGCTTCTCTAGGTCCATTTACATGAGCCCAGGCCTGCAACTGTGACCGGCCTCAGAAAGAACCTTTAGTAGCCCAGCCCGGCCCATCCCAGCCCAATAAAGAAAGAAGGATGATACAGCCACTCGCAAGTCGCTACTCCGCTGAGCTGATATATTCCTAACTAATGCAGTAGATTATATTAGTATTATTTCTGGTGTCATTTTGAATATTGATATAGTATTTGATGCACCAACTTGACTGCTACATTTCTAATTATATCTTAAAAAGTATTAAAAAATAACAATATACAAGTAATTTTGATGACAAATCTACCAATATAGTTTTCATGTAACAAATCAAAGTATTTTTATGTATATATAAGGTCGACATTGGATTTCTTTTCTAAGAAATATCTAGCGTGGAATTTGGAAATTAAGAAACGACTTTTGTTTTTCAGAATCACGTTCTGAGTCATGTCAAGCGTGCCACCGCTGGAAAATTGGAAGCTACTTTGCATAATAAATCTTCGAACAAGTATATATAGATGGCTTCGTCAGGATCTTGGACTTGGAGTCTGACATGGCGATGGGAACCGGAAGCTGCGCATGCCATGAATTAATAAACTGTTTTTCCCTGAACTAATGAACAGTTGTTATTTTGATCTAGTAATTCTTTGTAATAAACTTTGGAAATGTTATTGGAACAATAAAACCCATGAGATAACAAGAGATGTGTTTGGAAAAAATGTTATATTGTTCCGAGTGGATTTGTTGTTGTGCTTGTCACCTTGGGTTGTATTTTGACGGTTGTAAGAAAACATTTCCAGCTTCATCTTAAGGCGAGCATTTACTATCATTTCGTTCTAAAGACTAGTGTCGACATATTCTAAAAAAGACTAGTGTATATAAGGAGCGGGTGCCCTTACCTATTATCGCATTCGCATAATGGTTGGTTAGGACGCATATTCATTACTGATGAGTGACCAAGTGAATAACGCTTATCGTCTCTTAGAACCTTATTAAAGATTATTAATTTATTTTAAAAAAATATGTATGTTATAAAAAAGGAATTGTGTAATTAAGAAATTGGCACTACGTTGTCCCAAAGTTGAAAAAAAACATCATCCGATAATGAAAGGCTATACCCTTCTTTACCCCCACGTGTTGGTTTGGATGTGGACGTCCACATACTAGAAATCCTAGCCACTAATTTTTACCCCAATATGTTACGGGAAAAACAACAAAAAGACATTAGTCATGATTCTTTTCTTTATTAAGTTTTGTCATGATTATCATGAACTTGGCAGTACCATCTTCGTACCTGATTTTCTAATCAAATTTTGAAAGATTTAAACGTGAGTTGTCCAAAAAAAACATCGAGCATTATGTAACTTCAATACTTTCCCTCCCAATATAAGTTATATAAATCTTAAAGCAAACAAAAGGATAAGTAATCATCATTTACTCTTTATTCATACTTTAATATTTATACAAATGTAAAAAAAAACATGGAATCACCCTGGGTTCACAAAACTGTGGTAAACCGTTCGGTTTTCACGGTTTTTGACCATACCACTCCAGTTCGAGATCCAAAACTGCTCGGGAAATCGGTCTAATTAAAAAAAATTTATTTTTTTTAAAAAAAATATGCGTTGAAAACCATTAAAAAACCGCGATTTTTGGGAAAAAACGCTCAAAAACTATTTTTTTAGGAACATTCAATTGGTTGGCTGGTTTTTCGTTGAAAACCAAACGGTTTTCGATTTTTTTTATTTTTGATTTTTTTATTTCTTAACCCTACGGTTTCTGATAGTTTTTGAGCGATTTTTGCGGTTTCAATTTTTGTGGTTTTTCATGATTTTGATTTTGTGAACCTGGAATCACCTCTCTTTTGTAAGTCATCTTCTCAAATTTCTGATAGGCAGCAAATTCAGCTGTCGCCTCGTCATAAACCGCGTCCCCTAATGCCTCTGCCGACGAGGACTTAACCGGGCCCACCGGTCGTCGTCAGGCATCCGGGCCCACTTGACAGCGACACAGAGCGAGCCGAAAACCACATCATGTAGCCCCGCCCCCCGTGTCATGCGTTTCCTGCCTAGAGGCTTCCACCGTTCCACGCCCTCCTCCTCTTCTCTCCGCTTTCCCCCCTCCGCCTCCCCACATGGCCGACGCGAAGGCCGTGGCGGCGAAGCCGCAGTCCCCGCAGGAGGAGGAGGAGGAATGGAAGGAGGCCGAGGGGGACGTGGGGTTGGACAGGGCCGCGAGCAATGGAGGCGGCGGCCGCGGGGAGGAGGAGGAGGAGGGGAGGGACAGGCCGATCCGGGTCTACGCCGACGGCATCTACGACCTCTTCCACTTCGGCCACGCGCGCTCGCTCGAGCAGGCCAAGAAGCTGTGAGAAATCCCTCGGCCCCTCAGCCCTCCTCCTTGGTTCGTCCCGGATTAATTGCTTCGATCTGCCCCCGGCGTTGGTGTTAGTATTTTGGATACCATTTCTTGCACGGCGTGCTCAAAGGTTGTTCCTTTTGGGGCGATTGCGTTGACGATAGCACGTGATAAGCTGGTTCAGTACTTCAGTGTGCTGTATGTAGTGTGAGATCGCGCGAGGAAAGTTGTTCCTTTTAGGCGGTTTTGTTAGAAATTCGCCGCGATTAGCTGTTCAGGAATGGCCTTTTGTGAGTACCTGTCATGTGCGAGTGTGATACCCGTTTCAGTGGATCATTCCGGTGATTATGTTGAAGAGCCGTGTAGTTATTGTGGATTAGTGGGTTGTTTGATGCGTAATATTTCTGTAGATGTCCCGTTTTGGGTAATTAGATGGATGGTTTGGTGGAAAATGTGGCCCCTTTCGTGCTTCTATTAGCACAGGACATTGTTTAGCAGTCTCAGATATTTTAGCTAACGTGATGTGACTCCGGACGGCTTTCCTTGTTTGCCATTTAATGGATCATTCAACGAAGAGCACCTATTTCATGGATTCCTCCTATTAATGCATTGTGATTTGGCGTTTTCGTTCATTTTGCTCTTATGTTTACAGTAATCCTGCTCTGTTAGCATGAACTGGTGGAATAATTGAGTTTAGTAGTTGGAAGCTTGGGGCTGCTATACTATTGCCCTCAGATACAAGTTGCCACCCTTCCTTTTGTGACGCTGAGCATTTTCCAATTCTTTGAATTGGCAATGAAATGGAAGTTGGTTTCGGGTGTTCTCTTCAGCTATTAATCCTACCTGATGTGGTGAAATAACTCTGTTTTCAGGGATTGTGTTTATCTATCCAAATTAGTCTTCGATTTTAGATGCATTCTGTGTTTCTTAGATCTATCACAGTGGTCATTTTGTGTTAGAGGACAGTTATTTTTAATCAATGAGAAGTAATGTTTGCCATCAATTCTTTCTCTTTCTGCAGGGTATTCTTTCTGCAGAAATACCCTGGTCTGAAAAATGACACATTTATGTAGCTTCCGGGCACTTCGAACCTTTTTCCTCGAAGTTCTGGTTTGTACATAACGGAATGTTAGTATACTTGTGGCATGCAGTCAAAGAAAATAATTTTGGTTTATTTTATGGGTGAAGTGTCTTCTTTTCTGTGGTACCTCTTGTAAGGAACCTTGCACTTGCAGAGTTGCAGTCATGATCTGTGTCTTAAGTACGCAACTTTATTTTGATTTTTAATGGTCATCCTGCAATGATCTTGTCAAGCACCATGTTTCTAGCTTAGTTCTTTCGTATTTATGTCATAGATTGAATGTATATAGCTTTTCTGGTATTAACTTTGTTAATATTGTCTCTTAAGAACTCTACAGAAATTTTAGCCTGTAATGCAAGATGTTCTTGGACTGAACTGAGTGCCTTCAAAAATGTAGGTTTCCTAACACATATCTTCTTGTGGGATGCTGCAACGATGAGTTGACACATACATACAAAGGGAGAACTGTTATGACAGACGTTGAGCGATATGAATCACTTCGTCATTGCAAGTAATCATTCCATGCTTTATTCTATTCAATGAGCCGCCAATATTAGATCTTTCTTTATGTAACTTTTTGACTATGCTAATATTATATATAATTTTCTATATTCCCAGGTGGGTTGATGAAGTCATTCCTGATGCTCCATGGGTGGTAACAACAGAGTTCTTAAATAAGCATAACATCGATTTTGTTGCACATGATTCTCTGCCGTAAGCCTTCAGTCTAAAAAGACCTTGATGTTTCTGTAACACAGTAAATATTTCTGATGTACTGCCTGTGATAATACATATGCCATTTTTATTGCAATGTTTTTTTCCCTTGTTTTGATGATATGCAGAGCCTTTGGACTTGCACAATGATGGATCTGAAATTCAAAATTCTTTAATTCATCTATAACGTATCTTTCTTATTTGAATTTACACAGGTATGCTGATGCTAGTGGAGCTAGTAAAGATGTCTACGAATTTGTGAGTCTTAAGTTCCAAAATTGAGTTATTCAAGTATAATCTCAATTAAAATTGTCTGGACAGTAACAGTATAATTGGTTTGGAGTTTTCTGACAGTCGCTAATAGCATCTTGTTTTTTCAGGTCAAAAAACTTGGTAAATTTAAAGAGACCAAGCGCACAGATGGGATATCAACATCTGATATTATAATGAGGATCATTAAAGATTATAATGAATATGTTATGCGGAATCTGGCCAGGGGGTACACTAGGAAGGATCTTGGTGTCAGTTATGTGAAGGCATGTGATATTAAACTGATGCTTTAACCACAATTTTTAATTTATAGGAAGTCCCTTTTTTTTTTAATAGTACTACTACAGTAGCGTTGTTTTTTGGGCTGGCCAAGTGACCCTTATACATCTTATCAGGAGAAACGACTGAGAGTTAACATGGGATTGAAAACCCTGCGTGAAAAAGTGAAGCAGCACCAAGAAAAAGTAGGGGAGAAGGTACTTAGATTCACCATCATCTTAATTTATGTCGAAGTAGAATTTTAACAATTGATTAACTGATGGCCAGGCATGTTAGCTTCTCTCCATCTCCATCACTGGGTGGTTGATGCAGGGATGTATAACTCATGTTTCATTACCTTTTCCCGATGAATCAACATAATTCTAAATGTGATATATATGCCATTTGAACATATCACCCTTTCTAGATGTCATTTGTAGATTAAATAACCCTTCTGTAGAATTATGCTTTGTGGCATCAAATGTTTGCACTAATGAGATCAGGTTCAATCCATAGGCTTTTCTTGCGAGCTAGAAATATTGTTACAAGTAGCTATCATTCCATGCCATGTGTATTCTCCACTTTACCATGATGACAATGCCACATGCCCATTACTTTAGTTTGACATGTACTATACACATAGTTTCTCATTTGTTTAGTTCAATTAAGCTTCTCGTGGTCAAGACTCGAGTATTAAATCTCATACATAAGTTGTATACTTTGTTTATCCAGTATACTTCTGTAAGACCAAAACACTATACTACCCTTTCTCCTACTTCAAGGTCCATGTTTATTTGATAGCATGAACCAAGAAACTTAGCCCTGTGAAGTTTACCTGTTTATATGTCCTGAAAAAAGTATATGCATATTCCCAGTGGAGTACAGTGGCAAAACTCCAGGAAGAGTGGGTGGAGAACGCAGATCGCTGGGTTGCTGGTTTTCTAGAGAAATTTGAGGAAGGTTGCCATTCAATGGTTAGTTACCTTTGCCTGTTAGTAGTCTACTTCTCCATATCCTAATAGGAATCCCGTGCTCATCTATGCCTACATTTATATCATTCCTCAGGGAACCGCTATCAAGGAAAGAATCCAAGAAAGGCTCAAGGCACAATCCAGGGAATTCAGCCTTCTACAATATGACGGTGACGACGCTGAGGATGATGATGATGAAGATGACGAAGAATAGCGCCTCTGTAGATATACACCAAGTATAATACGTACATGCACTGCATGTTACAATCGTCATCAAACCCTCACCATGTGTCTGTCTTGGACCTTGAACTTTACTGTCAAGGTAGATCTGCGTGCTATGTTTGCAGTTGTACTTGATGTTTGTTTGTCGAGGCAACGTGCGTTTGTATAAGTTGTATTGGAATACCTGAACTCAACACATGATTCTCTAAATTTGAAGTCTGAAATCGCTTAATCGCTTCGCATGCCTTTTCCAGTTCTGTGCTGCTGCTGTGGCAATTGTTATTTGGTTTTTTGAGCTCGAACTATTCTTGTATGATATACCGGTGTCCACGAGAGCGAAGGCAATGTTCTTGTTACTCCAAGCAGGAGGATCGAGGATAGCCTTGGATATATTAGATCGTGCTCTGCTCATAAAGCTAGCTAGTTTCCAGTTGCGAAGACGTCGATGAGGTTGTACGCGGCTTAGCAGCCGCAGCCTGCAGGCGGGAGGAGCCGGAGCTGAGGACGAGGACGTGTCTGTCCGAGCTCTCCACCTCCACGTGCACCCGGCTCATGCAGCCATGCCGGTGTTGGACCATGTGGGTCCCCGGGCCAGGTGAAGAGAGAGCCTACGTGGAGTGCTCCCGGGTTCGGCGGGACGGCGAGGCGCTCGCCGACAGCCGAGCTCGACGGGCAACCCCGCAGCCCGTTGCTTCTTTTGCCCGCGCCGTCGCCCCGTTGTCTGTCGAGCAGCTCGAGTCCGGGGCTGCCCCTCCTTCCCCGTGACGAGACCATCTCCAGCGGTGCAGGGGCGGATCCAGTATTGGAACATGGGTGTACAGGTACACCCAAAAATTTTAGCAAAAAGTTCATATTTAGTAGGTATATTAGATGTATATACTAGAAAGGTCGTTGAAAATACGTAAATTACACGTTTCGGCGTCCAAACCAAGCTCAAATCACGTGGCTGATACACCGCGCGCCCAGCCCACCTTTATTTGCACCAAGCGGTCTAACTCAATTCGCCAAAACGGCATAGGCAGCCTTGCTCTCGTCTCCCGTTCCCATCCCTCGGTGTGCTCTCCCTTTCCCTTCTCTTTTTTGGTGGTGACGCAAGGAAGCACAACAGGGCAGCAAGCCGGCAGCTAGGCAGCGGAGGCTGGCAGGCGGCGCCGGGCACCAGGGTCTAGATCCGCCGCTGGCGCTGCCTGCCCGCCCCTTGTGGACGAACCGGCGGACGGGCAGAGGGCCGAGGCCAGAAGGCGGCACCGAGCACCGGGGGTCCAGCAATCCAGATCCGTCAATGGTGCTGCCCGTCTGCCTCTTGTGGCCGATCCGGCGGACGGACGGAGGGTGGAGGCCGGAGGCGACACTGGTCACCGAGGTCCAGGCGTCCAGATCTGCCACTGGCGCCTGCCCCTTGTGGCCGAACTAGGCAACCAGTAGAGGTGGAGGGGCAAGGAGAGCCGGCGTGTGGGCGTGGCAAGGGAACGCCCTTGTGGACGAATTGGAGAATGCGAGAACGGGAGGCAGGGCAGGCGGTCGGTGAAGGCAGCACCAGCGGTGGTGGCGTGTGTATCACCAGCGCAGCGGCACGGCACGGGAGCCCCCCTGTGGCCGCGACGCCAGGGATGGAGGCCTCTTCTGCCCAGGTGAAAACCCTAATTGTTCATCAATATTTGTTAATTGATTTGTAATTGTGAATCATGATTTGCGAAACGTAGAGCATTCGAAAATCAAAGGGATATTGACTTATTTAGATGGATTTGATTCACTAAAAATGATTTGAGTGCTTACTCACATGGGTTTGATTCACAAAAAATGATCGGATGCTTGATAATTGGGACCTTATAGATGTTTCTTATTGCATAGTTTTAATTTAGTGGTTTATTTTAGCTTCTGTGGTGTATGAACGTGTAGTATAGGTGCTAAAATTGATGCTTAAGATGTACTAGTTAAATGCTTAAGAATCCAAATTTTGTTTTCACTATCAAGCACAAGATAGCTATGTGCATCCACTAGATAGCTATCCAAATTTTGGTTTCACTTTCAGGTGGCCTTTCCCCAACCATTGAAAAAGTAAATTAAAAAAAGAACATGTAGAGGATAACAACCACAATAACAACACAAGCTCCAAATGGTACCTTATTCAAAGGCCATAAGTAACAAACACAAAAGGATAGCAGCATGCCTAAGTCATTTACTTAAGAAAGCATATTACCAAACAAAGCTTCAACAAAATAATTGCACTTCATGCAACGAGTAAAACCATTAAAAGATACAATTCATATTTATACTACTATGAATATTTATGTTTTACACCGAACAATATTTTCTAACTTCGAACACCCGTTCTAAAAATCCTAGATCCGCCACTGCAGCGGTGGCTGAGACTGTTGGAAATATAGGCATATTAATGATAAATTTATTCCAAAAATAAGCTATGACGATAATTGAAGATAGAACAGTGGAAACAAATAAACTAGACACAAGCAATATACCAATTGCAATGCCTATCTCATGCATATTAACAAACAAACATAATATAGATGTGGTTTACGTGCGTTACCGAGATAACACGAAGAAGTGGCCGAATCGGTAGTAGATGTCGATGAAGAACAACAGACGATGTAGTCGAAGCTGATCGACGGTGAAGAAAACAGCGAGCAATTGCATGAAGACGCTTCCCAAAAACGTGATTTGCCCTCTCCCGGTGCAGGATCTCAAGGACGGATGTTTCGGAGACCTGCTCTCCCAACAGTCGGTGCACGTCGGCGAAGGGACGGGGAAGACGGAGGCAACACAGTACTGAAGGAAGGCAAAAGGTTCGAGAGATTGATCTAATCTCTGTTCTTCGTATATATAACAAAGATAAAATCGTGGAACACGATACGAGTCGGTTACGGATTCCACGTAAAATCCGTTCCACGATTCGAATCGGTTACGGATTCTGCGTGCAGATAATTCCACATAATGTAACTGTGTTGACCACTTAGTCTCATGCTGCAAAAACTGCAAAAGAGAACTGCGCCTGTGCAAGCCATCGGACTCGATTTCGCTGCACCATTCACTCGCGCGTGTGTTCTCTTCTTCTCATACTCTAGCATGGTGGAGAGAACTATCCCTTATATATTGGTCTTCATCCACCTCCACTAGCAATATGGTACTATTCTATTTTTATCTCCCTTCTACCTAATGGGCTTTTAAGATTTTTCAAGAATTATTTGTGAACTAATAGGCCTCTAGCCCAAATAATTCCAACAATCCCCCACCAGATCCCAGAGGTCCCATAGGTCTTTGTCTATTCTAAAGTACTATTTTTATACCAGCTTTCGGTGACAATGGACTATGCCTTGAATTGCACCTAGACTTCAAGCTACATTCATCTGCAATTTGAACAATGGACTATGCCTTGAATTGCAAATTTTGCGCAGATAAGTTTCACTTAAAGCCCTGACTGATACTAGACCGTCGACAGTCTACCCCTCGGGTGGAGCGTATAAGTCATACTCCTTGGCCTCTTCATGAGCTTCTTAGAGAGTACCCACATCTTATGGACTGCGACCAACAGTCGGACTCATATAGGTGTGTTATTTAAAGAATGATATGTGGGACAACATCTTTGTTTGTGTAAAAACCAACAGAACACATTAAGACCATAGTCAACCTGCCTCACAGATTTTAAGAGTACGACATCTTTCACGGAGTGGGATGTAGAATGTACTCTTCTTCAATTAATCCAACAGCTTGTTATTACCCAGGTATTAATTCACAGGATCTCTGATCACAGCTTGGGTTACCACTGTGGTTAACTATTTGGTAGGTCTCATTCCCATCTCCCTAGATGCACTATCTACCACATTTCGTGATAGACCCTTTGTAAACGGATCTGCCAGATTCTTAGCGGTTTGGATGTAATTCAAAGCTATCACTCTGAAGTTTCTCAATTTTCTGACAGATTTCAACCGTATTTTTACGTGTCTTGAGGACTTCATGTTATCCTTTACACTATTCACTTTCATGATAACCGTTTGATTATCACAGTTCATAAGGATAGCCGGTATCGGTTTTTCAACTACCGGTAAGTCCATCAAGAGCTCACGAAGTCATTCTACTTCGACAGTGGCTGTATCCAATGCTGTGAGTTATGCTTTCATGGTTGACCTTGTCAATATGGTCTGTTTACAAGACCTCCATGAGACAGCAGCACCACTAAGAGTGAATACATACCCACTTGTGGCCTTGAGCTCATCAGCATCAGATATCCAGTTAGGATCACTATATCCCTCAAGTACACCAGGATACCCAGTATAGTGAATTCCATAACTCATAATACCTCTCAGATAATGCATTACTCTCTCAAGAGCACGCCAATGATCATCACCCAGATTAGAGACAAACCGGCTCAATTTGCTGACAGCAAATGAGATGTCAAGCCTTGTAGCGCTAGCTAGGTACATAAGTGAACCAATAATTTGAGAGTATCTCAGTTGATCCCTAATAATTCTTCGGTTCTTTCGAAGTATTAAACTAGCATCATAAGGTGTTGGAGAAGGCTTAATGTCCATACAGCCAAAACGGATTAAGACGTTTTTCACATAATGGGATTGCACAAGTGTAATCCTATCCTCACCTTTAATCAGCTTGATGTTCAGAATTACATCCGCTTCTCCCAGATCTTTCATATCAAAGTTTTGGGATAAAAACATCTTGACCTCATTAATCACATCAAGATTTGTTCCAAATATAAATATATCATCTACATACAAGCATAGAATAACTCCCTCACCCCCACCATAGCGGTAGTATACACATCTATCAGCTTCGTTTACAACAAAGCCTCAGATGTTAAAGTTCTATCGAACTTCTCATGCCGTTGCTTAGGTGTTTGCTTAAGGCCATACAAAGATTTCAGCAACTTATACACCTTGTTTGTTCTCTTGACTATTTACTACAAATCCATCAAGTTGTTCCATATAAATTTCCTCATCTAACTCTTCATTAAGGAAAGCTGTCTTAACATCCATTTGATGAACGAGAAGACCATTAGAGGCAGCTAAGGACAGTAGGACATGTATTGTGATCAACCTAGCAACAGGTGAATAAGTATCAAAGAAATCATCGCCTTCTTTTTTGGTGTAACCCTTGGTGACAAGCCTGGCCTTGTACTTTTCAATAGTACCATCAGGCGTAATCTTCTTTTTGAACACTCACTTGCATCCAACTGGTTTACAACCATAAGGATGATTTGTGATTTCCTAAGTTCCGTTAGCAAGAATGGATTCCATTTCACTACGGACCGCATCCTTCCAGTAGTCTGCATCTGGAGATGCATATGTTTCTGAAATGATCTTAGGAACATCATCCACAAGGGACAGTGAAATTTTGTGGTCCTTTGTCTCTTGCTCCTTCTAGGAGCATCAATGTCATCCTCCTTAGGAGTTTGTTCATGTGTTTGTTCAAAATGCTCAATTGGTATGGCAGGTTCAGGAGTTGAATCACAAGCTTGACTCGAAATGCTATGCATATCCTTCATAGGAAATATATTCTCAAAACATGTTGCATCTTGAGACTCCATTATCGTACCGACGTACATGTCGAATACCTCAGATTTAACTACTAGAAACCTATAGGCAATACTGCAATGAGCATATCCCAAAAAGACACAATCAACAGTTTTAAGTCCAAGTTTGCGCTTCTTTATTATCGGCACATTGACTTTCGTCAAGTACCCTGAAAGTTCAAGCTCCATTAAGTTGGTTTTGATGTTAATGACAAATCTAATATTGAGACTAACTCTTTTGATAATCATAATTTTGATTAGTCTTAATTATTAATTAATGATGACTAACTCTTTTGTTGAGCTTAGCTCTTATTAGTCTCTTTTGGATGAAAAGATGAAAATATCAAAGTCTCATGAAAAAGAAAAATAGAAATCCAAAAGGTATGTATCCAATGCAACTTTATTATTTCTAGATACATTCCTTGGATTCAAGATAAATGATGAACTCCATCATTGTTTTAACCTTAAGATGTGCATTTTATTTCTTACTCCATATATACATGAATGCACACATTTAGGGGGAGTTCATGCTTAATCTTGAAGTTTCAAAGTATTGATCTAATTCATCTTTCTATATCAAGGATCATTACTTTGAAACAACTCCTTGAGTATATTTAACTTGTGTACTTGTAGGATACTCATGTTAATATAGGATAAACTCAAATGCTATCTAAGATTTTGATTTTGTGCATATTGATTCCAAGTTCAATTATTTATATGCACATATTTAATGGAGTTCATTCTATTATTGATGGTATTAAGAGTATTGATCCCCTTCCACCACTCCAACATAATTTGGATCATTACTTAGTAACCATCAAAATGAGTATACGAAACTTGTGTAGTTAATCTCTACTATTTCTAATTAGGAGTTGGTGGCAGTGGTCCGTTCTCCTCTAGAGCATCTGATTCGTTGGATCTGACATGAACGGCTGAGATAGAAGAGGATTTAATCATATCTTACATGGAAGGATTTTATCATATCTTTTTTTAATAGAAATATTATTTTAGCATATCTCTATTCACATGTTCTTACTATGCAAGGATGTTATTCATATATCTTATAAATGGAAGGATTTTCTTATCATATCCTGTATGGATAGAAGGATATACTCACCATATCCCATAATACAGGAATTCTATCTCATCATATCTGGAAAATGCATAGATCAAAAGGAAAGAATCACGCAACCAAATCACGTGCCAATCACGAAGATGTCGGGGAGACTTGACTTTCATCTGTCTGCGTACGCTGCCTTCTGCTTTCATCTACTCCCTATTAGAGGGCACTCATTCTCATCTCCAGGAGGACAGGCTGGTCGGTAGTGGAGACACACGCAGGAAGAGAAGAGAAGAGAAAGGCTGCATGCAAGAAGCAAGAAGATTTCCTACAAGAGGAAGGCAATAACTTTCTCCTCCTTTAATGGTAAGGATTGATATCTCTATACCAATTCTAATTAAGAGTTGGTGGCGATCGTCCGTTCTCTTTCAGAGTACTTGATTCGTTGGATCTAACATGAACGGTTGAGATGAAAAAGGATTTAACCCGAAAGTGAAATCTCTTCGGAGGAACAAATTTTTCCTACTATTGAAACATAACTAAAGTTAGTGTTCTTTGCAAATAATTTTTTTTGCCGCAAATTGAGTTTTCGTTGCAACGCACGGGCACATGACTAGTATATACTCATGTCAATTTAAATAAAATTTAAATTAAGTTCGGTTGTCTTTCAATCAATCAAAGAACACTTCATCATGTGTTGATAGTGTTTCTTCGTTGGTTAAGGACAAGCAGAAAGTTTTTGAGTATAATGAAGCATTAGTTGCATCAAAGTACTCAAGACACCTTTAAATCATTCAAATTGATTTGGGTTGTGCTTAATCGATCTTGAAGGCATCCATTATGTGTTAATGGAGTGCGATGATGATTGAGACAACTGTATTTGTTGGACTAACATCTTTCATGAGTTGTGAAGTAGGTTGAGTTCAAGAAAATGAAGAATCGGGAAGAAGAAGAAGAAGTCATCATATGTTGATGAGTTTCAAAGACAAATCCCAAAGTGAAGAGAAGATCTAGAAGATTCATCATGTGTTGATGAACAAGAAGAAGGACTCGATCCCGGAGAGAAGATGATTGGAAATCATAAACGCTTCAAAAGGATCGCTAGAGGCAAAGTTATAACTAGCTAGGGCTAAGGATGTGTTCCTAGTTTTTTACCGATCTCGGTGTTTGGATGGGAGACCGGATTGCTAGTTAGGTGTTGTACTATTAAGAGGGGTTGAGTCTTTTAACTTGAGCTTCATCATGTGTTGATGAACTCGATCCGGTTCACTCTAGCTCACTCTCTTGTTTGGTTTGTGTATGAGCTAAGTATTTGCATGTGTTACAAATAAGGGAGCTCATGCTTGCTTCTTATTCAAATCTTATTTCGATTTGGTTTTACAAAGAGCTATGGATTTGCATGTGTTGCAAAAGGGAGATAGCTCATGTAATTTGGTCTATGTGGTGTTTGCATGGAACTAGAGAGCTCATGCAACTTGATGTTTAAGTGGTTGTTTGCATGGAGTTAGAGATTTGCATGTGTTACAAATAGAGAGCTCATGCATTGGAGTTTTATCTTGTGACTTGATCATGTGTTGATCATCACAAGGCTAAGTGTGTTTTGTGCTTTGAGTTTGCAAAATGTATTTTGCAAAATATTGAATGGATTTGTTATTTGCGAATGTGTTTTGCAAATAAGTTGGAGTTGTTATTTGCAAATGTGTTTTGCAAATGAACTGGAAGTTATGGGTTTCGATCCTAGAGAATGTGTTGATATTTGCAAATGTGTTTTGCAAAGTGTCGTGATCATGTGTTGATCCTTACATGGCTAGAGGGTTGATCTCATTGGTTCATGGTTTATTTACGAATGTGTTTTGTAAATAAGTTGAGTTTTATTGTGATTCTTTGGAGTATGTGGTTAACATATGAAAATGTGTTTTGTATAGTATTGTGATCATGTGTTGATCCTCACATAGCTCAAAGAATCAATCTTTGAAAGTTTGGAGAAAAGTTTTTGTGAAGAACTGTGTTTTCTCCCAGTGGCCGATCGTACCGCCGATGTAGGGCCGACAGTACCGCTGGGTCGACAGTACCGGTTATGGGAGCCGGTACTACCGCCCTTGTGAGGCTGGTAGTACCGGAGGTCCGGTGCTATCGCGTGGATGGTCGGTACCTTTATTCCAGAGAGGCTATTTTTGGGTGGTCTGGCGGTCTGGTGCTACCGCTCCTCTGGCCGGTGTAAAAAATCCAGAGAAGGTGTTTTTGCGGTTGACTCGAGACTGGTGCTACCGCCCGAGCAATAGCATCGCTCCCAGTTGGCCGGTGCTATCAGATTTCCTATAACGGTTAGTTTTTCTAGCCGTTGGCCTGTAGGCCGGTGCTACTGGGCTTAGTAGGGCGGTAGCACCGAATTTACTGAGTTTTTTTTTCATATTTTGGCCCTAACGGCTAGTTTTGGTTTGAAGGCTATAAAAGGAGGCCTTGGGGGCATGTGCTAGTTGCTGGAGTTATTGTGAGTGTGTGGGAGTTGTGTGCATGCGTTGCTCTCTTCTATTTGCTTCTTGAGCTAGTGTGAGCCTCCTAATTGCATGTATTACAATTAGGAAGTGGATTGATAGCCTCTTGTGCATGTGTTGCAGTTGAGAAGGATCCTAGTGCATATGTTGCACTAGGTGAAGTTCAAGCTAGACAGCTTGACTTGTTACTCTTGGTGTTTGTCGACACCTAGACGGCGTATGGAGGCGTCGTGCGAGGTGACTTTGTCAAGGAGATTGTGAGAAGGTCCAGCAAAGTTGTGAAGGTCGGTGCTCACCTACCCAGAGGGGGAAAGAGCAACCACTAGTGGATTCGAGGTGGGTGCTCAATTTGCGGAGCCGGTCCAAAGTGGTTTGGGCTTGCCTCAACGTGGATTAGGGGAGACCGGCAAGTCTCCGAACACCACGGTAAAAAGTATTGTGTATGCTTGCAATTCCTTATTTATATTGTTGCAATTTACATTCCTAGAATTAAATTGCTTGCTTATATTTAGGATTGTAATTTATTGTTAGAGACATAATTATCTAGTGCACTTAATGAGCCTAGTTGATTTAGGCTTTAATTTATTAAAACCTTAATTTATCGCTTTCGCATTGATTATTATTTAGGTTTTGACATAGAGATCAATAGAGTGTGTATTTAGTGAGAAGAATTTTTAAAGCCGCCTATTCACCCCGTCTAGTCGGCATCCTCGACCTTACAACCCCCAAGTGCGCGAGGATAGTGATGGTTTTCTTTTTCCCCATCCCTCGTATGGAGTTATCTCACTATTTTTAGTTGGAACTATATTTAGAACATGACTCGAGGTCAACAAGGCCTCCCCCACCATGCCTTAGATAATCCTGCAGCGTCCAACATGGTATTAACCAGGTCAGTCAGGGTGCGGTTCTTCCTTTCGGCAACCCCCGTTAGATTCGGGCGAACAGGGAGGCGTTATCTCATGGATGATACCATATTCTGCACAGTATTGGGAGAATTCATTGGAGAAATACTCTCTACCACGATCCAACCTAACTCTTTTGATTTTTCCTTCCCGTTGATTCTCAACTTCTGCCTTATTGATTTAAAAGTAGTTTAACGCCCCATCTTTTGTTTTTAAGAGATACACATAGCAAAATCTAGTCGCATCATCAATTAAAGTTATGAAGTATCTTTTTCCACCCTTCGTCAACACACCATTCATCTCACAAATATCTGAATATATGAGTTCTAATGGTGCTAAGTTTCTTTCGTCGGCTGCCTTATGAGGCTTACGAGGTTGCTTAGACTGCACACAACTTTGGCACTTAGAACCTTTAACAATGGAAAATTTCGAAATTAATTTCATACTGGAAAGTCGAAACATAGAATCAAAATTAAGATGACATAGTCGTGAGTGCCAAACATTTGCCTCACTACTAATAATATTGTCACAAAAATGATTCACAAATTTATTACAGACGTTTTAAAGGGAAAAACAGAACAAGCCTCCACTGTCATAGCCTTTACCAATAAATAGTCCGTACTTTGATATGACTACTTTATTCGACTCAAACACCAACTTATACGCTTCTTTGCAAAGAAGGAAATCAGTAACGAGATTCTTGTTGATTGAAGGGACATGCTGCATGTTCTTTAGCCGTACGATCTTTCCCGAAGTAAGCTTCAGATCTATCGTGCCAACACTAAGAACAGAAGCATGTGATCCATTCTCCATCAACACGGAGGAACCCCGAGCAATCCGGTAAGAGGAAAACAATGATACATCAGCATAAATATGAATATTAGCCCCAGTATCAATCCACCAATCGGTAGATTGACTAGCCGAAAGAACAGTGAGTAAATCACAATACCCAAGTGTCGGCGTTTCGAGCACCGGCAAGTAAATTTGTAAGTCTAAGGGGCCGTGCGTTCCACTCCCTGAATGGTTAGACTCAGAAGTCCAAGATGTATGCTGGTTCGGGCCGAAGATCCCTACTCCAGTTCGTGTGGTGGTGTTGTATTCCCTTCGGTACAGATGACTGCACAAAGTTTACAAGCGAGAGTGCTAATGACTTAGCGAGATGGGTTCGATGGCGCTCTCTCCCTCCTATGGGGGTTCCTGCCTCCTTTTATATGAAAGGAAGGGGCAGGTTACATCGAGAATTGGGAGAGGACGAGACGACCTACACTAGGAGCTTCGGTCCTTCGTTCTGCTGACTGATCATCGCCTAGTCTTGCCCATGCTGGGTCGATAGCTTAGTCGGTCAGGGCGGTTAGGTATTTCCCCGGGAAACGGCGTACCTGCCCTCTGCGAACCTTACGAGTGTTGACGTTGCTGCGCCTGACGTGGGTGTTGCCTCGGAGAGGCGTGTCTTCGTCTCGTATGTGACCGGTGATGGATCGGGAGTATGACTTCGGTCACTATTAAACCTTCTAGGAAGGAGCCACCGCCTTGTATAGTCACTTCGATTGACCCGCTCGTGGGGTACGTGGGTCGTTGTCTGCAAAGCCTTAGACACACGGCCCTTGGCGGGTTGTCTTGGCACGATCGGTCAGGATCCCACCAGCAATGAGGGTCGGGAGCTCTGCTGGTCGGGGCCGGGGGGCCCTGTCTCGCGGCGGGGGTCGGGAGCCCCGCTTGGTCGGAGACACTCCTCGATCGGTCGGAAGGGATGTCCTGTGGCCTTGCAGTGCTTGATCGCCAGAGGGGTCGGGAGTGGCTGTGGGCTTGAGCTGTGCTTGAGGCCACGGCTCGTCGCTTTGGGCCGTTGGGGTACCCCTGTTATAAGTATTCGTCAGTAGCCCCCGAACCCCCGAGCGATTTCGGCAGATTCGGTTGGGGGTTGAGCTTGGATGAGAATGGTGACTGGGCCCGAGTGGTCGGCCCGACCGATTAGGTCAAACGATTTCTGCCAGGTGTACCCCAACGCATCCGACGGCTGCCCTGGAATTTTGCCTGGGGCATTCGAACCGCCGTGGGCTTTGAATTACCTCGTTGTGCATGCGCAAGACGGCTTGCGCGCCTCGCCTTCGTCTTCGGATCGCCGGGTTCGGTGAAGGCGCCGTTTTCCGACGCTTACATTTATTCTGGAGACATTCAATCTCCCTCCGTCCGGGTATATAAGGACGCCACGGCTTGCTTGAGTGATAAACCCTTTAAACGAGAATCCTTTCTTTTGCTCTTTTAAATGGCTTCGGGGCACCCTCTAGTCTTCGGCTTTGGTGATGATGTTGTGGCAGAAGGAGAAGACCCTTTGGCTGAGCTTTGGGCTGAGTATGACCTGGCGATGGCCGAACTCCGGGAGGAAGAAGCTGTAGCCCGCGATGCTACTGCCGTCGATGCACTGCTCGAGGGCGTCCCGAGTCTCGAGGTAGCAAGGGGGTCCCTTCTGGAGGCGATGGCGCGAGGGCGCCGATCGTAGTCGCGCGCCGCGTCGATGTCGCCAACGGTAGAAGGCGCGCGTCGTCAGACGGTTCGCATCCGCGCGATCGTCCCGTCGATCGCAGGGCCTACCAAAGATGCCGTCGGTGCCACCGATGCCGCATGGATGTTTTAAGAGGTCTTGGCGCGGACAAAAGTCCTGTAGTAGCGTAGCTATTTTCGTGCCTGTTTTGGGTACTATATTGTAAAGTTGTGTAAAGTTTGAGCCTGTTGGCCTATAATGAAATCTCCTTTTTTGTTATGAATGTCTTCGTAATGAGTTTGCTTCGTTGGAGTTGTCCAAGCTACTCGTTTAATCGTTGTAGCTAGACCGTGCCTTGGTCGGCAGGGACGACCGCGATGCCTCTCCGCGAGGTTTGGGTGTCCGAGTGCTCGTTTAACGTCGTAGCTAGACCGTGCCTTGGTCGGCAGGGACGACCCCGATACCTTTGCGCGAGGTTCGGGTGTCCGAGTGCTCGTTTAACGTCGTAGCTAGACCGTGCCTTGGTCGCCAGGACGACCCGATGCCTCTCCGCGAGGTTCGGTGTCCGAGTGCTCGCTTAACGTCAGAGCTAGACCGCGCCTTGGTCGGCAGGGACGACCGCGATGCCTCTCCACGAGGTTCGGTGTCCGAGTGCTCGCTTAACGTCGTAGCTAGACCGCGCCTTGGTCGGCGGACGACCGCGATGCCTCTCCGCGAGGTTCGGTGTTCGAGTGCTCGCTTAACGTCGTAGCTAGACCGCGCCTTGGTCGGCGGGGACGACCCGATGCCTTTGCGCGAGGTTCGTGTCCGAGTGCTCGCTTAACGTCAGTAGCTAGACCGCGCCTTGGTCGGCGGGGACGACCGCGATGCCTCTTCGCGAGGTTCGGTGTCCGAGTGCTCGCTTAACGTCGTAGCTAGACCGTGCCTTGGTCGGCAGGACGACCGCGATGCCTCTCCGCGAGGTTCGGTGTCCGTGTGCTCGCTTAACGCTTGTAGCTAGACCGTGCCTTGGTCGGCAGGGACGACCCCGATGCCTTTGCGCGAGGTTCGGGTGTCCGAGTGCTCGTTTAACGTCGTAGCTAGACCGTGCCTTGGTCGGCAGGGACGACCGCGATGCCTCTCCGCGAGGTTCGGGTGTCCGTGTGCTCGTTTAACGTCGTAGCTAGACCGTGCCTTGGTCGGCAGGGACGACCCCGATGCCTTTGCGCGAGGTTCGGGTGTCCGTGTGCTCGTTTAACGTCGTAGCTGGACGTAGGCTCGTTTTACGTCGTAGCTGGACGTAGGCTCGTTTTACGTCGTAGCTGGACGTGGGGCATCCACCCCGAGTCCTCGTCTGGCGAGGGTAGCTGCGAGAGGAGTGGCCGCCGTCTATCCCACACGTATACCCCATCCGCAGGTGTGGGACCTGGAGGGTGAGCGCGCGCCACCGCGCTGGTTTGAACGCCGTGCTCGTGGAGCTTATAACAGCGACCGAGTGGGTCCCGGAGGTCCTCCCAAGGGGACCTTCCGAGCGACGGTCCCAGTAGGTGTCCCGCCTCGCGTGGGGCGACCCATAAGAAACCTTTCTACTCAATCCCAGATGGGCCCCGGGTCTTCCGTCGACCCAGCACACCGTGGCCGTCGCCATCGATGAGCTCCGGGAGAGTGTGAAGTATGGTCTCGGACGCGAGTAGAGGTGATTGGGTCGTCACCGACCTAACCGAGGGCCCACCGTGGGGCTCACCTCATACTTGCCCCTCGCTCAAGTTTCACTGGGCGCCTTATGCCCATCTCGCGGGTAGGCCTTTTGAACCCGCAGACTTTTAGCCGGGCCCCGCCAAAGCCACGGAGCTTTTGCCGCCGGGCCGCAGCCGCCCAGGCCTCTCGCGCGTTCTGAGCAACCGCCCCGGCCTCAAGACGGAGATCGAGGGTTACAGGACGACGCCTGTGGGCGGCGGCTTTATATTCGCCGCTTTGTCGATTAAATGCGAGTGGAATTGAAACCGGAGTTACCAGTGGGCGTGAGTGGACACGACGCTTCGCCGAGGGGGTGCTCGGTCGGCCGCCGCTCGTCTTCTATATATACGCTGTCGGGCGCTTTGAGTAGTTACGCTTGCTTGCTTTCCTCGCCTCCGTCCCTAAGACAAAAAGGAACAACAAAGAGCCAAGGAAAAGAAAACTCACCTTCTCTCTCCTCGCCTTCCGCCGCCTCTTTCGCAAGGATGTCGTGGCGAGTGCTCCGCCAGCCAGCCGCGCTTGGCTTGGTGAAGAAGGGCTTCCTCCTGCGCAAGATTTCTCCGGTTGAGGGTGCCGACGGAGCCGCCGCCTCCGGGGACGACGAGGTCGTGGTGCTTGCCTCTTTCTTCGAGCGCTTCGCTTGCCACTGCACCTGCTCGTCCGGGCTGCTCTTCCACTACAAGGCGGAGGCGCACCACCTTAACCCCAATGGGGTCCTCCACATCGCCATATTCATCACACTCGCGAGGCTTTCTTGGGAATCGAGCCGACTGGCGTTAGGAGGCATTTCTTCCAAGCGAGGCTCGAAGGACAAGCCGACGAGGCCGCGGCGCCATTGGTGGCCTGGCCCTCCACCTTCGGTCCGACCGAGCACGGAGTACCTCGAGGTCAAGCCGCCGCCCAACAAGGGGTGGCGCCTCGAGTGGTGCTATGCTCGTAACGCCGGAGACAAGGCCCCGCCTTCACCGCAAACTTCGTCGCGGCGGGAGGAGGGAACTGGGCGCCGAGAAGCGAGAAAGAACAAGGTGGCCCTGATCATGGAGCAGGTCAGGGCCCTAAGAAGGCAAGGGCTCACCGGGGACGTGGTCGTGCGCACCTTCATGAGGATGCGCGTGGAACCTCTTGCGCACAGACCCCACCCCCTGTTCCGATACGAGGGGGCGTCCGACCAGATGAGGATGGCGGAGCCCGAGCTGGCCGCGACGGAGGTCGAAGCCCGGGTGGCCGCCATCATGGGAGGAAGTGCTACGGAGGCGGCGGCGCCACCCGAGCCATTCTCGCGCCCACCCTCCAACCGTAGGTCGGCTTGACTTCTTCCCGCCTTCTTTTCTTTGCGCTTAACGCCTGGTCCGACTGCTTTTATCTTCTAGGGGCTCTTGGCATGTCATCCCGGCGCCGCTCCCGAGATAAGGAGGCGAGGGCGGCAATGAGCGAAGGTCATGAGCCGACTCCTCCGCAAGAAGCGGAAGGAGGAGAGGAGGAAGAAGAAGAAGAAGGAGCGCGCGCGAGGGCCGCGCATGGTGAGGACGATCGGAGGTCATCGCCGTGGTGCAACCTCCACCGACAAGCAATGCGGAAGCACCCCGTCCACGCTGCATCGGGTTCCTTCCGACCCGCCGACCGGCGGGGTCCGGCGTGGACTCGCCGGAGGGGACACCACCGCACCGTGGTCAAGGGCCTCGGGCGGAGGGTGACCGCGCGGTCACCGTCATCATCGCGCCTTCGGTGGAGGCAGCCAGGAAGCGACCGGCAGATCTCGCCTCTGAGGGGGACGGTGAAGAGAGCGCGCCGCCGCGCACCCGCCGGCCAAGAAGTACTTCTTTTCTTTTGCTCAAACATTTTTGCGTAAAAGCCGCCGAACCGCTTTTTAGTGTTTTGCCACGTGCAGCGCCTATACTGGTGTGACCGTGGTGCGTCCTGTGGCGGTTCCACAAGGGACATCGCCGCAGGAGGTTCTAGAGGCGCCGATCGGGTCCGCGTCGATCGTGGTGCTGGCGGCCGAGGGCGCGCCTGCCCACGAGGCCGAGGCTGGCGGGGAGCTTCCGACGCCTCGATTGGGGACACCTCCGTCCGATGTGGTCACCTTCGCGGAGGAATAGACGGCGGCGCTGCCGACGGTCGTCCTGACGAGACGGCGCTGGTGCCGAGGTGCCCACCCTCGCCTCGGGAGGTGCCGACCGAGGTCCCGCAGCCGGAGGTCGCCGAGGGGACCCCCGGGGGACCACTTCCATCATCATTGCCGATGGTGCTCTGGTCGAGTAGCGCCCCGCCCGAGCAGACGATCAGGCCCGCTGTCGGAGAGGCCCCGAGTCGGGTCGGTGGGCGAATGAAGAGAGCGAGTGGGTTGCTCTTCAGCAAGGCGTTTTGGACGCCGAAGCAGAGATGGAGCTGGTCCAAAAGGGTCTGACTCTCTGTCTAGAATCTTCCAGCCGAGCGTTGGACGCGATGGTCGAGGGAGTCCGACCGATCAGCTTGGTAAGTTGACGAAAGAATCCAACTTGTAAAATTCTGACGTATGCGCCGTGAGACTAACGGATAGTCCACACCTTGTAGCATCTGCGGGCTTGCTCGAGGGCGGCCGAGCTCGCGACGCCGGACACCAAATGGCGCGCGCCGTGGAAGAGTGCGACGGCCATTGCTTTGAGTTTGCGCTTAGCTCAAGAGGCGCCGAGCGTGAGGCGGCGGAGGCGCGAAGGTCCGCCAGAGTTTGAGGGCCGCCAAGGCTCTTCGATGAGCGCTGGGGCCTGGCCCCGAGGACGAAGGCGGCGGAGCTCGAGTCCTCCCTGGCAGAGGCCACCAGCGCTAGGGACGCCGCCGCCACCGCCTAGGGGGCAGCGCAAGCGCAGCAACCCGCTGCGACCGAGCGAGACCAAGCTCGGAAGGACGCCGACCGAGTCCGCTCGAGCGGAGGCCGCCGGAAGGATCTCGACCTCCTTGAGGACCTCCTACGAGGCGGTCAAGCAAGAGGTCGGCAACCTGGCGAACTCCTCGGCCGGTGAGGGTTTCAACTTCTTATTTGATTCTGTGGGCGCTTTTCATAAGTTGTGATCATCTGGCGCCGTTGCCATCTACAGAGGCGCAGAAGAACTTGGGCCTCGCGGTTGAGGAGCAGAAGGACGCCCAGCAGGCCCGTGATGAAGCGGTCACGGCGCGGGACACGGCTCTGGCGATGCTGAAGGCTGCCGAAGAGGGTCGGGCCGAGCTGGCCACAGAGCTGGAGGCCCTTCGCAAGGCCGGCCAGGACGTGTGCGCCCGGGTCCTTGGAACAGCGGCGAGCCCGAGCGCTCTGGCGCCCTCACTAGCCCGAGTGCCGGAGCGCGTTGAGAGGGTGGTGATCGCTGGCGCAGCGCTTGGAGCTTCCTCGGCGCTGGTCAACACCATCTCACATTATGATGGAATTGACCTCGCGGTGGTGAGCAGCGGCGTCGCCGGGAACCGGACCGACGGGGAGATCGACAGATTCGAGCTCTTAGTCGAGCCGTACGCTCGGGAGATTGCCAGCCATGTCTCGCCGCAGGTCGCCCTCGATGAAGAACAAAGTAGTTAGATTTATCCTTCTTTTTAATTGTAAAGACTATTATGCTTGTAAATAATCTTTAAGGTTAACAAGTTCCAGTACGCCCCTTGCCCCTTTTGTGTTTCTGGTGAATGCTTGACCGGCCATAGCCTTGAGGACCGCAGGAGTCACTTATGCGTAGGTCGGGTTGCTTCGAGAGGGACTAAGAGGGTAGGAATCTTGGTCACTCAGCAGTTATGCGCACTTGTGAGGGATAGGAGTGTTCCCGACCGACAAAAGATCGCTCCACTTGGGCATTTCCTTCTTCCGCAAAGTGTCAGAACCATAGCCGTTGGGGCGTAGGCCATAGCACTCGGGTCGAGAGGATTACCGCTCGGGGAGGACCTCATGACCGGTCGGGTCACCGATTCACACGAGCGCGTGAGCTAGCCGAGTTGGCGCGAGGAGGGTGTTCCGATCGACTAAAAGGTCACTCCACTCGGGCACTTCCTTCTTCCGCGAAGCGCTACTTAGCAACCATAGCCGCTGGGGCATAGGCCGTAACGCTTGGGTCGAGAGGGTTACCGCTCGGGATGGACCTTGCGGTCGGTCGGGTCACCGACCCGCATGAGCGCGTGAGTCGGACGAGTTTTTGCGCGGGGAGGAGTGTTCCCGATCGACTAAAGGTCACTCCGCCGGCACTTCCTTCTTCCGCAGCGCTACTTAGCAACCATAGCCGCCGGGCGAGGTCGTAACGCTTGGTCGAGAGGTTACCGCCGGGATGGACCTTGTGATCGGTCGAGTCACCGACCCGCGCAAGCGCCGACCAGAAGCAGCCTGAACGGGGGTGCCAAGGGGCAGCCCCCGAGCGTCGCAGGGCGACCAGGTGCTCGGAAGGGTAAAGGTAATGACTATGCCAGAAAAAAAGAGTTCAGGGATAGAATCGCCTTAACTTTTCTATGTTCCAAGCGTTCGGAAGGATGCGACCGTCGGTGTCCTTGAGTCGAAAGGTGCCAGGTCGAAGAACCTCTACGACGGTGAAGGGCCTTCCTGTGGCGCGATAGCTTGTGCTTGTTTTGCCGGTTTGGACCCGCGCAGACCAGTCGCCAAATACCAAGGATCGCCTCAAACTCGGCCGGTGTGGTAGCGCCGCAGAGCTTGTTGATATTTGGCCGATCGCAGGGCGGCCACGCCATGCGCCTCGTTGAGCCGGGTCGATGGCGCTCTTGTTGCGGCGAGCCCCGAGCCTCATCGAAGGCTTGTAGTCTTGGGGCGCCATACTCCAGGTCTGTTGGCAAGACGGCCAGCGGCCCAACACCATGAAGAACGGTGTAAACCCGGTCGCTCGGGTGGGCGTGGTCCGCAGGCTCTAGAGGACGGAGGGCAGCTCGGCCACCCATCGCCCTGCGAAGTGCTTGAGCCGACTGAAGATCCGTGGCTTGAGTCCTTGAAGGATCATGCCATTCTCACGCTCGACTTGGCCGTTAGTCCGCAGATGGGCCACGGCTGCCCAATCGACACGGATGTTGAAGTCGTCGCAGAACTCGAGGAACTCTTTCCCCGTGAATCGCGTTCGCTGTTTCGTGATGATGGAGTTTGGAACTCCGAATCAAAACGATGTCGCGGAAGAAGATGGCCGCTTGTGCCGCGTGACGCCACGATCGCTTGGCCTCTATCCACTTGGTGAATTTATCCACCGCGACTAGAGATGAGTAAAGCCCCGGGCGCTTTCTTGAAGGGCCCGACCAGATCGAGTCCCCAAACTGCAAACGGCCACGTGATGGGGATCGTCTGCAAGGCTTGAGCTGGCAGATGTGTTTGCCGGGCAAAGAATTGGCACCCTTCGCAGTGCGCGACGACCGCCGGCGTCGGACACGGCGATCGGCCAATAGAAACCTTGTCGAAAGGCCTTTCCAACGAGGGATCGAGGTGCAGCATGGTGGCCGCAGACCCCGCCATGGATATCGAGCAGCTACTGCTTCCCTTGGTCGGCCAAAATGCACCTCTGGAGGACCCCGGAGGGACTCCTCTTGTAAAGGTCTGGGCCGACCAGGACGAAAGATTTTGCTCGCCGAGCGAGGCGCCGGGCCTCGGTCGGGTCAGGGGGGAGCGTCCCGTCCGTCAAACGGTTGATGAAGAGCTTCCTCCAGTCGGACTCGGCTGCTAGCACGCTGCGGTTCGACCCGGCCAAGTCTACGCCCGACCGCACGGCGGTCGGGGTGACCGTGCTAGGTGAATCGGGAGACCGCTCGGCCATGGAGTCCAGCTGGATGGAAGGTTGCAGGAGGTCGCAGACGAAGATCCCGGGTGGGACTGACCCTCTGCTGGAGGCGAGATTGGCTAGATAATCGGCCTCACCATTGTGGCGTCTGTAGCTGTGGTGGAGCTCGAAACCCTTGAACCGCTCCTCGAGCTTGCGCACTTCCGACAAGACGCAGCCCATACGGGCGTCTCGGGCCCGGCCTTCATGACCTGGTCGACAACAAGCTTGGAGTCCCCGTGGACGCAGAGCCGGCGAGCACCGAGGTCGGCAGCGATCCGGAGACCATTGACGAGAGCCTCGTACTCGGCGATGTTGTTGGTCGCGTCGAAGAGCAACCTGATGGCGTATTGAAGTTTGTTCCCGAGTGGGGAAATGACGACGACCCCCGCGCCCGCGCCGTTCTTGGTGTAGGACCCATCAAAGTACATTGTCCAGTACTCGGGGTCTTTGATTACCGGTGGCGCCTGGGCTTCGGTCCACTCGGCGACGAAGTCGGTCAGGGCCTGCGACTTGATCGCGCCGAGGGACGAGTGTTATGCCGTACATCGAGCTCGAGCGCCCACTTGGCTATCCTTCCCGAGGCGTCGCGATTGTGGACGATCTCGCCGAAGGGGACGCGTCACCACGGTGATGGCGTCTTCGGTCGAAGTAATGGACGAGCTTTCTCTTGGCGATGAGCACCGCGAGAGCGCTTCCGCACCGCGGTACCGAGCCTTGGACTCGAAAAGAACCTCACGATGAAATAGATCGGCCGTTGTACCTTGAGTTCACGGCCTTCCTCCGCTCGTTCCACCACAAGGGCCGCGACCGACGACTTGAACAAAGGGCGGCGATGTAGAGGAGCATGGTTCGCTCGTGCCGGGCGACGGGATCGGAGGTGAGGATAGGAAGGCCTTCAGCGGGTGAGGGCTTCGAGCCTCCCGGGTCCAAATGGCGGTCGGATTTCTTGAGCACCAGAGCGGCATTCGCGCCACCGAGGCGAGACACGAACGGCTCAAGGCGGCTAGGCACCTGTTACCCTCTGGACCCCTTTGAGATTAGGAATCGTGCCCATCCTTGCGATCGCGAGATCTTCTCCCGATTGGCCTCGATACCTCGCCGAGACGATGAAGCCGAGCGCCTTCCTTTGGGGACCCCAAAGACGATTTCTGGGGTTGAGCTTTATACGGAACCGTCAAGATTCGCGAAGGTTTCTTCCAGTCGGCAATAAGGTCGTGCGCGATTCTCGGTCTTCACGACGATGTCGCCAACGAGGCCTCAACGCGTTGCGGCCGATCCGTTGTTGAAGCACGCTTGCATACATCGCCGTATGTAGCGCCGCATTCTTTAGGCCGAACGACATTGTAACGTGAGCGTAACGAGCCGAACGGCGTGATGAAGGAAGTCGCGAGTTGGTCGGACTCCTTCGCTATCCGTGGTAACCCGAGTAGGCATCCAGAAGGAAAGAGACTCACACCCGCGGTGGAGTCGATGACTTGGTCGATCTTGAGGGCAAGGGCAACGTCTTTAGGACACGCCTTGTTGAGACTCGATAGTCAACACACATTCTCCATTGCCCATTTTTCTTTTTAACAAGTATGGTTGGCCACCACTCGGGTGGCGGACCTCTTTATAAACCCCGCAGCCAAAAGCATGGCGATCTCCTCCTATGATCCTGCGCCTCTCGCCGAAGCGGCGCGAGCATTGGGCGACCGCTTTGAGCCCGGTCTGATGCTCAAGGAGTGCTCGGTGACTTCCCTTGATTCTCGGCATGTCGGAGGACCTCCATGCGAAGACGCCTTTGTTGGCGCGGAGGAAGCCGACGAGCCGCTTCCTATTTGGCGAGGAGCGTGGCTCGACCAGACGGTCTTGGCCGGATCGCAGGATCGACCGTGACCTTCTTCGTGTCCTCGGCGGACTTGAGGATCCCGCCCGACTTGCTGGACTCGGGCGGACTCGAGGCTTCCTCCCGAGGTTGTTGAGCTCGGCAGACGCGATGATCGCCGAGGCAAGCTCGCAATCGCCCGCGCAGCTTGTAGGCAAGCCGAAAGATGATGCCACGGTGATGACTCCTCGTGGCCCGGGCATCTTCAGCTTGAGGTAGGCATAGCTGGGGACTGCCATGAACTTGGCGTAACATGGCCGCCCCAAGATAGCGTGATAGGAGCCAGGGAAATCCACAACCTCAAAAGTGAGGGTCTCGGTGCGGAAATTCCTCGGTTCCCAAAGGTGACGGCAGTCGACCGCCTGAGCGGATGGGCTCACCGCCAAGGATGACGCTGGAAAGGGGCCTTGCTCGGTCGGAGACTCGAGCGAGGAATCCCATGGCGCCGAGCGCCTCCACGTAGAGGATGTTGAGGCCGCTATCGCCATCCATGAGCGCCTTGGTGAGGCGCTTCTTCCCACGATGGGTCGACTACCGGGTATCTTCCTACCGGGAATGTGGTCGGGTGGTCATCCGATCAAGGTGACCGAACTCGACCACCGAAGGTATTGGGGACGGCTAGTGGCGGTGTGTTCCTCACGGTGGCGAGTTTGAGCCGACGCTTGTCGGCGTAGCACGCCGATCCGCCAAAGATCATGAGGCGACCGTCGGGTTCGTGGAACTCATCGTCCGCTTCTTCTCCACGGCCCGTGGGGCCGTGGTCGCTTTTTTTTCCTTTACCTGCGGCGTCGTGGGGCGCAGAAAGGAAGTGCCTCGTGACTTCGCAGCCCCAGATTTATGTTTGACGGGAACCCGTGGTTCGCACGGCCGCCCATCAATTTCGAAGTGGTCAGCGCGACGGTCGGTCGCGCCGGCTATGGCGTACGGTCGACGATGGTGACCACTTGAGATTCGCGGACTGCTTCCCATGCCGCCTGGCTTATCGAGCGATCGGAAGGATCCGATCCGACGCCGCCCTCTGCTGGGCCTTTCCTTCTTCGAAGATGGCCCCCACAGCCTCCTCGCCGGAGGCGTGGTTGGTGGCGATGTCGAGGAGCTCCTTGGTGCTCCTGGGCTTGAGACAACCCAGCTTGTGTACCAGAGCCTTGCAGGAGGTGCCGTAGATGAATGCTCCCACGACATCGGCGTCGGAGATGTTGGGGAGCTCGTTGCATTGGCGGGAAAACCGCCGGATGTAATCCCGGAGGGTTTCCCTTGGCTGCTGCTGCAGCTCTTCAGGTCCCAGGAGTTGCCAGGGCGCTTGTAAGTGCCCTGGAAGTAGCCGACGAAGAGGGTCTTTAAGTTGGCCCAGTTCCTGATAGTTTTGGCGGGCAAGTACTCGAGCCAAGCTCGGGCTGAGTTCGCAAGGTAGATGGGGAGGTACTGGATGATGAAGAGATCATCCGTCGCTCCCCGCCCGCATGCGAGCCAGTAGTCTTCAAGCCGACACACCGGGTTCGTGACCCAGCAGTACTTGGCGATGTTGGTGGCGCCGGACCGGGCAGGAAATCCGACGGATCCTGGCGTAAAGCCCGTGGTCCGGGACCATCGGGGCTTAGGCTGCGGCGGTGGCGCCCGCCGTCCACAATGCGTGAGTGGACGGCCTCCTCCCGCCTTTCTCCGCGCCGAGGGTGGCGCGAACGTCCGAGGGCGCTGCCGAGGCGCCGGCGCACCGGTGCACGAGGCCTCGGGTGGTTCAGGTGTGGCGCCACCTCGCCGGACCAGCGGCCGAAGCGGCGGCGGGCCCGGTGGCTCGAGGTGGCGCCGAGCGGTAGGGCCGGAGGCTGCATGTGTTGCACGGCAGACGCTCCACCACCCGGAGGTTCGGTATGTGGCCTTGGCCTCCGGATCGGCCGGCCCGGAAGGCCTCGGCAAGATCGCACCGCGCCACGCTCGCTTGCATGGGGAGAACGGGGCCGCTTGATTCTTCCGCCACCAGGTGTACTGTCGCGACGTCCGCTGCGTCGCCGGGCAACCGCCGGGTCTCGGCTCATCTGCCTCGTGTTAGCTCGAGTCGGTCGAGCTCACCTTCGCTTATCCAGCTCTTTGCGCTGTCATTTGGAGTTCTGCGGCGAGCTTGAGCGCTGCTCAAGACGACGCTGTCTTTGGTGTTCTCCTCCTGCGCCTCGCGCGCCGGATGGGGACCCCGTAATCGGGATTATGATTAAATCGACCGTGCCGCCATGTTGCACTCGCGAGAGTGCCGCCACGCGGTGGTACTCCGCGTCGAGCCGGAGTCGTGGTGGAAGAGTCTTCCAGCCAGCCGTGGATAGAGGCCGGCATGTAGCTAGCTATCGCCACAAGTCGTGAGCTCGCGGAGGTGACATGGTCACCGCCTGTGCCCACGGAGCTTCGCCAGACGTGGCGGAGCGCTCCCGTGCTCCGGCCGGAGTCGCAGGGCGCCTGCCGAGCTTATGGTCGCGGAGATGGCGCCTGTGCTTTCACGGGCGCCGGCCTCCGTGGCGCGGGATGAGCGTAAGCCCTCCCGCCGAGGTGACGGCAAAGTTGAGGGAGCCGGCGAACTGCTCCCAGTAGAGCCATGCCGTGGGTGGAACATGCCATCGGGAGGCAAGCGAACCGAGATGATGATGAAGACGCCAAGGCCCCTACCGGGCGCGCCAACCGCCGGCATTTCGAGCACCGCAAGTAAATTTGTAAGTCTAAGGGGCCGTTCCACTCCTCAATGGTTAGACTCGAAGTCCAAGATGTATACCGTTCGGGCCAAGATCCCTACTCCGATTCGTGTGGTGGTGTTGTATTCTCTTGCATGATGATCGCACAAAGTTTACAAGCGAGAGTGCTAATGACTTAGCGAGATGGGTTTGATGGCGCTCTCTCCTCCTACGGGGTTCCCTCCTTTATATGAAAGGAAGGGCGAGTTACATCGAGAATTGGGAGAGGACGAGACGACCTACACTAGGAGCTTCGGTCCTTCGCTCACGATTGATCATCGCCCGCCTTGCCCATGCCGGGTCGGTAGCTTAGTCGGTCGTATGGTTAGGTATTTACCCGAAACGGCGTGCACGCCCTCTGCGAACCTTACGAGTGTTGACATTGTCGCGCTGACGTGGGTGTTGCCTCGGAGAGGCGTGTCTTCGTCTTCAGATGTGACCGGTGATGGGATTGGGAGCATGACTTCGTCACCATTAAACCTTCTAGGAAAGAGCCACCGCCTTGTATAGTCACTTGATTGACCCGCTCGTAGGTACGTGGTCATTGTCCGCAAAGCCTTAGACACGCGCCCTTGGCGGGGTTGTCTTGGCACGATCGGTCAGGATCCCGACCGCAATGAGGGTCGGAGCTCGCTGGTCGGGCCGGGGCCCGTCTCGCGGCGGGGCCTGGAGCCCCGCTGGTCGGAGACACTCCTCGGTCGGTCGAAGGGATGTCCCGTGTGGCCTTGCAGGTGCTTCGGTCGGTAGTGGGCTGGGAGTGGCCTGTTGGGCTTGAGCTGTGCTTGAGGCCGCTGGCTCGTCGCTTTGGGCCGTTGGGGTACCCCTGTTATAAGTATTCGTCACCAAGTATCTCTGTCTCGGCATTTCCAATAGTCACATTGACAGATTTAGAGTTATGTCCCTGCTGATCCTTTCCTTGTTTGCGGTTTGGATATTTCTTTTCCTAATGTCTAATTTTAACACACACGAAGCAAGGCTTGTCATTCTGCTATTTCTTCTTAAAGTTGGTAGTCTGAACAGCTTTTCTCTTTGACTTGAACTTACCAGAACCAGAACGCTGCACAAAATTGGCGCTGGTTTGTCCCTCAACCACTTTTGGGTACACATCTTTCGCCTGAGCTTTCTCCTCAACATCAAGAGACGCGATCAGATCCTCAACAGAGATTTTTGCCTCTTGTGTTTTAGAGATGTGGCAAAATTCCTCCACAAGAGAGGCAATTTGGCAATGATACCACCAACCACAAATTTGTCGGGTAACGTGCACTTGAGGTGATCAAGTTTCCTTGCAATGAACTGTATCTCGTGAGCCTGTTCAACCACAGAACGGCCATCAACCATTTTGTAGTCATGATATTGCTCTATAACATACAGTTCACTGCCAGCATCCGAGGCACTGAATTTATTTTCGAGTGTCTCCCACAGCTCCTTTGCATCTGACATGTGCATATACACGTCACAAAAGCGGTCTAAAAGAACACATCCTACAAAAATTGTGGTGACATCCTTGAACTCATTTTCCTGCTCAGCAGTAAGGGTTCCTTCAGGTTTGCCAACCGCAACCCAGTAGATGTTCATAGCTGTGAGCCACAGAGTGGCTCGCGTTGCCATCTCTTAAAGTGAACATGGTAAATATATCTGGTCTCATTGCCTCAGCAAATTTAGATGCTTTCATCATATTCACCATGAAAAGCCTATCACGTTTTTGGATTGTTGGAAATATTGGCATATTAATGATGAATGTATTCCGAAAATAAGCAATGACAATAATTGAAGATAGAATAGTGGAAATAAATAAATTAAACACAAGCAATATACCAATTGCAATGGCTATCTCATGCATATTAATAGATAAATATAACATAGATGCGATTTCCGTGCGTTACCGAGATGACGCGAAGAAGTGACCGAATCGGTAGTAGATGTCGATGAAGAACAACAGACGATGTAGTCGAAGCTGATTGACGGTGAATAAAACAACAAGCAATCACGTGAAGACGCTTCCCAAAAACTTGATTCGCCCTCTCCCGATGCAGGTTGTCAAGGACGGACGTTTCGGAGACTTGCTCTCTCAACAGTCGGTGCACGTCGGTGAAGAGACGGGGAAGACGGAGGCAACGCAGTACTGAAAGAAGGCAAAAGGTTTGAGAGAGAGATCGATATGATCTCTGTTCTTCGTATATATAACAGAGATAATATTATGGAACACGATACGAATCGGTTATAGATTCCACGTAAAATCTGTTCCTCAACGGCGGCGGTTGGCTCCGACCGGCGGCCGTCTGCTTGGCCAGTGGCCGTGGCGTCCGCGCGGAGGGTGCAAGGAACGAGTCTGTAACGCACACACATATGCACCGTCCGATCGAGCTTCTGCGGGCCAGAACAAAGGTTGAAAGGCAACGGTTGGAGTTTTACACAAGAGACCCTCACTTTACACCGTATTTCTGTTGACACTCTTCCGTGGTTTGATCGCGCTCGTTGGATCAACTTCTGCGGCACAGAACGACGCAGGGGAAGGTGTCGGACGAAGTTTTTCAGAAGGATCCCTCGGTTTACCATATATTTCTGCTAACACTCTCCTGTGGATGGACACGAGGTTAAAAAACCGCCAAAATCTCGGCTGAGATTTGGATCCAAAATCCTGGCCAGGTAAAAAGAACTATTTTTTTTAACTTGCTATAGTAGCTCAAAAATTTCGACAAGATCTCCCCAAATCTCGGCGAAATCTGGGTTTTTTTGACTTATTATGGAAGGATTTGGTCCAATAACCCTTAAGAAAGTCATCTTGCATGAAAATGTTGAAAAACCGAATTTTTGAGACGTTTTAAAATTTCGGCAGAAACACTGTTAGATTTTTATAAAATTGTACAAGCTTGATAATAATTTAAACAAATTATGGTACTATATTTAGTAGAGTAGGATCATACATGAATTTTTTAAAAATAATTAAACTTCATTTTTTATCTTTAAAAAATCAAAAATAGAATGAACATAATTGAGACAATAACTTTGTCAAATTTTTATAAATTTGCTCGAGTGTGATCATGATCCAAATTTTTTATGAGAGCTTAATAATCGACTCAGTACCATTCTCTAAATTTTTTTAAAAAAATAATTTTTTTTGTTTGCTTAATCAAATCTATGTAAGCATTGAACTTCATTTATTATATTTCAAAACTAAAAAACAGAAAGAACATACACGGTACAGTGCCCTTGTAAGAATTTTATAAATTCACTAGAGTATGATCATTATTCAAAATTTTTATGAGATCTTAAGAATTTCCTTATAACCCTTTTATAAATTTTTCAAAAATTCTAAAACTTTTATGATTACTAAAGCAAATTTATGTATTGATCATTAGGCTTTTATTTGGACGTAGCACTATCAGATTTTTGAAAATTATTAAAGCTTGATCATCATATGAAAATTTTATATAAACATTAATGATACATCAGGACCATCAATAAAAATTTTATAACATGGTTTGAATCATTTTTCATTTAGTTGAAGTTTGTCGATAAGGCTTTTATTAGGACAGTAGAACTGTCTGAATTTTTAAAAATTTATAAAGTTTGGTCATCATCTTACATATTTTTTGAAACATTATTGATGCATCATAACCTTGTGCAAAAAATTTCAAAATTTTCTAACGTGGTTGTTCTATTTTTCATTCGATTCAAACTTGTCGGTTAGTGTTTTATCAGGATAGTAGTAGTGTTTGAATTTTTTAAAATTCCTTAGCCATGATAATCATTTGAAATTTTTATGATAATATCACTGATGTGTCAGAACCCTCCATAAAAAAATTTAAACTTTTTTCGACGTTATTGGGCTATTTTTCGCTCGGTGCAAATTCACCGAAATTCCGATAAATCTTGCCGAGATTCCAAGAATTCTGACCAAAATTTCCGTTTTCTCGGTATAAAAAACACCAGATTTGAATTTTTATTTTTATATTTCGTTCGAGATTCTTTCGGATTTCGCCACCTCCGGCAAAATCGGTGTGATCCAGCTATGTGTCGGAAGGAGTTTTTCATAAAGTGGCCTCGGTTTACTGCGTATCGTCATTTAGCCTCCTTGGACCGAATTGCAAATAAAATCACGATCACACATTGAACTTTTTCAACCGTTAGATCAGTATTGTGCGGTTCAGATGGAAATTTGAAACAAGGAACACCTCGGTTCGAGAGATTATTTCGAAAGGGCACCCTTGACTCTTAACTCTATCGCACTGCCTTCCACCTCCGTCTCCGGCGAGTGGCGGCGGTGGCGGCGGCGGCGGCGGCGCGAGGGACCGAGCCGCTGTTATTTGGATCGCAAGAATGAAAGCAAGCATTGCGAGAACGTCTCAGGAAGTGGCTGTTCTTGGGAGTTTGACAGATGGCGAGACGAGACCGGCTTCGAGGAGTTCGAGGAAGACGGTGTGCCATTGTTGCCTGATCAAGTGGTAATCTCATTTGACTTAAGTGCGAATGTTTGCTCGAATTAAGTGCCAATCTTTCCCTTTTCTAATCGTAAATCCAAAACCATGGACCGATACCACCCTTATCGGGTTCCCCGATTCCAAAATTGCCACTCCCCGCCCCAATGATTTATAGCAGACTTCCCGATGTGCGATGAAACCAAAATCCAAGCAATTTTCAACTCCAAGATGAAACCTTGGAGCTTATATGTGATACACAGTCCATTTCTTGGGTTCCTTTCTATTAGCTATACTGATACTCTACAAAATTCTGGGGTTCCTTGGCACCTTATTGTCATTGGACCTTGATGCCTTCTGCCTCCCTTGAATTCTCAGCCCAGAAAGTGAAACAACAGAGTTCAGGGGGTATTATAATATGTTTGTTGTGTTCTGGGACCTACTGGAATTGAGGTGATTGGCTTGTTTCTTTCTTCTTGCCATTTCCTTGTGCTTGGAATTGAGGTATCTTGTGTGGTGCCTTATTATGATTCTTGCATGGCTCCTACGTTTGTTTATGTTCTTGCATTGCAGGCACCATTATTTGTGGGCGAAGTGAAGTCGCTGACCATATTCTGTTTGAGATGATGAAGTGAGTTAGTAATTTTCTCTGTGGCCTTCAATCCTATGCGGTGCCTTCTTCTGATTCAATGCTTGCATTTGTGTGTGTGTTCTTGCAGAGTTGCAGGCATCTTCGGGAGCAATAGAAAATTTTGGTCTTTTTTTCGGCTGAGTGAATGAGGTACGTTTGCGCTTTATTTTTCTTGCGAAGCAAGGAGATTTTACATTTCCTGGTCTTTAATGTTGCTCTTAGTGTTTCATAATTAGAAGGAGGTTGCCCAATCGTTTACACTTTATTTTTCGTGTGAAGCAAGGAGATAGATACTTGGACTTGACTTGCTTCCTTTTCTTGGAAAGTAAATGGCAAAAAAGATGGGCTTTAATCATTCTTGCTTGGATTGCTTGAAAGAGTTTGCCTTTTCTTCCTGGGAGAGATTTGCCTGAATTAGGGTATTGGGGATTTTGGGGTTACTTTCATAGAGGTGGTAGCGTCTTTCTTGCTTTCGTTTTGCCCTGTACCTCAAGTCACTGGAGTTATAAAACAAGAATTGTATGATCTTGTTCCGCGTTCCCAGCTAAATGTTTCCTGGTATTTTATTTGCAATGAGATTTGCTTGTTACAGGTAGGGAATGATTGAACTTGTTCATAGGATGCCACACTGACCTTTGGATTTTTAATTATTTAACTTTGAAAATAGTATGCAAATTTGTCATGTCTTATTCTTCATTATTTTTCCTGTTGAAATAACTCTGTATGTGTGCAGGTAATAGACGATGTTGGCTACTTTTAGTTTCTAACCATGTAATAATCTAATAGCTGATTGCAGATTACTCCTACATTGATTTAGTTCTGCATTGTGTAACTTTTCATGCTTGCTCTTTGCCTTTTGATTTCTTATACTTACATTGTCTGTTAGTGGGGTATGCCTTGATAAATCCAGTTCCATATTACCTTAATGCAAGTATATGGCTTTATTACCACCCAGAGCATGCATTATTGCATAGTAGCTTTTGGGCTGTCCTTATTCGTTAGTTTTGAATATGCCATTTTGGCTGGTTTATGGATTTATGAAATTATTTGAATATTTTCATTACTTACTATGCCATTTCTGCATAAGAAGGCAATTATAGCCTGCTTCTTTGTTGTGTGACAAGTTGACTCCTGGATGAACAAAAACAGATATAATTTGACAGAAGCAATAGTTTGATCATCACCATTCGCCAAGCATGTCGCTCCTATCAAAGTTGCGCGTGATCACCATGGATGTGACGGGAACTCTGATAGCTTACAAAGGACAGCTTGGTGACTACTACTGTATGGCAGCCAAGTCAGCTGGGATGCCATGCCCTGATTACAAGCGCATGCATGAAGGCTTCAAGGTTGCGTACTCTGAGATGACTAGAAAATACCCATGCTTTGGCCATGCAGCAAATATGCCCAATATAGATTGGTGGAAGATGTGCGTCAAGGACTCATTCATTAGGGTAAGATTGTTATTCTGTAAATATTTTTGAGGTGCATTGGTACGCTATTCTACTTCAGAAGCTAATACTCTCGTAGTCTCGTTTGCTGTTTGATATACCTTAGGCTGGCTATGAGTATGATGATGATACATTTCAGAAAGTATTCAGACGCATTTATTCTACTTTTGGTTCCTCTGCCCCATACTCAGTGTTCCCTGATGCTCAACATTTCCTGAGATGGCTGCGGAATAAGGGCTTTATTGTTGGAATTGTCAGTAACGCAGAATACCGTTACAGAGACGTTGTTTTACCCGCTTTGGGACTGAATCAGGTCAGCTATCCTCACCTTCTCACTTCTCTGTCAAACACTTGAAGCACTGTTTTCACAATCTTGTGTCCATGTGTAACTGCAATGTTCCAACAATTGTTCGTTTTGCAATGAAGGGGTCAGAATGGGATTTTGGGGTGTTCTCAGGCATTGTTGGTGTCGAGAAACCTGACCGAAGGATCTACAAGATAGCACTTGAAATGGCGGGGAATGTGGCACCAGAGGAAGCGCTCCACATCGGCGACAGCTTGCGCAAGGATTACACACCCGCGCGGAGCATCGGGATGCATGCATTGCTGCTAGACAGGTTCAAGACCACGGAAGCCGAGAGCTGGCGGCAGTCTGGCGCACTAGTGCTTCCTGACCTTGTCGCTGCCCGGGAGTGGCTCACCAGGGATCCCATGGTGGAACCAGTAGCAGCTGGAAAAAATGTCTGAAAAAAAAGGGAGCACCGAAGTGCTTTTATCTAACATTGTCATTCCTGCAACTATGAAATCTAGGAGCCAAAGAAATGGGTTATCTGAGTCAGTGATGGTTCTTGGCTTGTGTTAGTAGCTTTTATCTGCTGCCTGGTGGAATATTCTCTGATGCCGTTGCCAAATGTTGTAACGTAATCAAGAATGCGATGTTCATTCAGAGTGACTGCAATGACCAGTGCAGAAATTTGTTGGGTACCTTGTGTTCTCAGTCTGCAACTTTGCCCAGTTTGGAATGAGGGATTCCCTAGGAATTACCCCTTTCCCCGCAAATTTCGTGCCAAATTTCTGTAAAATTCATATGTTGAGAATTTCATATTAAATAACGCGATTTCTCAAGAATTCCATTGAAATCCTCCATTCCTAACAAGCCTTGCCATGAAATGATGAGTTGGAGTGCGGTGTTTGTACTGCTGCCCGAAGGGTGCACAGAGTATTTTCAGAAAATGGCGTGCTTTCGTTTTCCCTAACGTTATCTAGAGATGTACTAAAAGTTAATAGACAACCTAGCGTGTAAATTCACCTTAGGATATTATCTGTATAACTCTCAGCGTAAACCATCTAAACTAGACTCAACGTATCAAATAGAGGTACTTCTCAATGCATGAGATGGAGTCTAGGGAGTTTTCTACAAAAACGTCTCAAGTGGGTAGGGAGTTCATCCCACCTTTATTTCGTGCGTTGAGTCAAGATCAGATGGCTCACATTGAGGGTTGAGGGTTGCATGAATAATATTTGTTTTTTTAAAAAAAATGGCCAGAAGCTCTAGCATTCGCTATAGAAGAAGAACAACAGCCGAGTTACGAACGTATGGGTAACAATTTAAGATGGATTTTCACTGGATATTTTGTCAAAGTTAAATTCAAATACATGAGAACTCTTTCAAATCAAAAGATTAATTCAAGAAAAAGAGGGTGAAATAGTTAGTCGAGAAGTCCGCAGTACTGCTGGCGTGTGCTCAGGATGGGCCCACGTTGCAGTCACAGTGAGGCATAAATGTGCAAGTTGAAATATCCATCCCCAACTCTCTGTACAGAGGGTGGAGGCAACGCGAGCGTAGAGCCGTAGACTACGCGATGCTGCGCGCTTGCGGCGGCACGGCGTCGGTGCTCGCGCTCGTCAGGGCGCGCCTCGCGAAGTCCGCCTTATCCACAGCCTACGCCGCCGCCGCCTCCTCCTCCTCCGCCCTGGAAGAGCTCGCCGCCGAGCGCAAAGGTCGCCCCTTTCTTTGACTTGCTTGCTCGTCTGGTCTCTGCGGCATTTCATCGAACGGCTGTTGGGAGGGGCGTCTCGTTGCCCGCCGCGTCCCGTGCTGTTAGTCGCGCTGCGAGGTCGTCTCACCTATCCTCTGCTGCTGCGCGCGCTTGCGTGTGCGGGGACACCGCTCGGGTTGGGGGCGGCGTGCCGAGAAGATGGCGTGGGCACACCGCGCGTGGCGCGGTGGTAAATGCAGGCGCCATGGCTATGACTTGGTTGGTGAAATGCCCAAGTAAACCGTGCATTATCTTCCGAGTTTCTTGTTATAGGTCGTCAAATTGCCAATGCGGCTATTCCTGGGTTTGAGCCGCTCATTGTTTGATACGACTGTAACCACTACTAATTAACTGTTGTAAATGGCAGAATTTTGTAGATGCTAGCCAGAAGCATTGTGTTAGTGCAAATAATTGCATCGAAATAGGTGCTACCATGCGAGATTATGTGTAGAGAGATGCCTGATCATTGTTTCATAGAATGGTATGAGAACCTCCATTGCTTATGTTGCTTGCTCATTAATCTTCAGTGTCGGGCTAGCAATTCCCAAAAGATATCCTTTTCCAGAAGACATTTAGCTCTAGCATGCAATGCTCCAGTAGTGCATTGTCCATCATCTTGCTGTTAATCACAACATTAAGAGATGATGGTAATTACAGTCCCCTAGCAACGCTTCGTAATTTGCTTTGAATAGTTTAACTAAAGAGTTGTATACATAACTACAAATCAAGCACCGCTGATTCTGCTTGTTTGGGTTAATCATAGGTTATCGGTAGTGCACTTGAAGCACTTTTTCCCCCACTTGAATTGAAGTAAAGGCTAACTTTTAAACATTTCTTTTAGGTTTGGCAAAAGTAGTATTAAAGAAGGGCAAGACCCAAATATTTCGAGATGGAAGCCCAATGGTGTATAGTGGTGCTGTGGATAGAATAATCGGTCGACCTCCTCCGAAAACTGGTGATGTTGTTCTGGTAGCTGATGGGACAGAGAAACCGATTGGGTGGGGTCTCTATAACTCTGTATCCATGTTTTGTGTGCGGCTGATGCAACTAGAAGAAGAGGCAAAAAGGTGACACAATCGTAGGTTCAAGTTCTATGGTTACTGAAATTTTGAGAGCATGAGATGATAGTCCCAATTTTTGTTCTTTTCAGAGATCCAACCTGTGCTCTAAATATGGAAAAACTGCTCAAAGCAAGAATATCATCTGCTGTGGATTTACGACGTGGTTTGGGTCTCCCCTCAGCTAATACAAATGCTTATCGTCTCATCAACAGTGAAGGGGACAGGTATATATTATTCTCTAGACTTCTGTAGTTCAGTTACCAAAGGAGCCGTGTTGAAATCAATCACCAAAAGAAGTATATGATTAGTTCAGCACCATTTTGGTTTCTAGTTCTAGAGTATGTATGAACCTTCAAACAGTGCAGCATTGTTCCTTAATATCTTTATATAAGAATAAATTGTTAGTAGCGCTCTTTGAATTATCCAGCAGCAGCAGTGAATGCTGATCATCAACAACGAATGACTTCTACTATTCTGATATTTTTCTCTGCAGTCTTTGGGTCTTTTAACTCATTCTTGATTTGTTTGATTTTCATAGAAGTGTGACCGTCAAATTTCTATTATTTGATTATGAAATGCAGATTGTCTGGTCTAATAGTGGATATCTTTGCTGATGTTGCTGTGATTGCTTCATCTGCTGCTTGGGTTGAGAAATATAGGCAAGAAATCCAGTTCCTTGTTAACAAAGTTAATGATGTCAATCATATAAAGTGGAGGTCATCAACAGATATTCTGAAAGAAGAAGGATTAGACATATCAGAACAAAAGGAGTCTGCACCCTCTTCACACTCTGGAACAGTGAAGGTGAACCTGCTAACTTTTTTTTTAAAAGTCAAGGAATTTAATTTTGAATTGACAAGTTATGATTCAATTTCCACTGGTTTTCAGCAAGACATGTTAAATTTGGTTTAGTTTTAATTCCAATATATTCTTGCCATACTCAATTATCTAGCAACTAATGTCAAGAGACTGATGGCGTGAGCACACTCTATTAAGCATCACGATTAGGGTTGAAAACGGAATGGAAAGTTTCCTACCGTTCCGGAGAAAAACGGAAACGGGAAATGTTCGTATGGAAACGGAATTTTTTTGCTGGAAACAAGAGAGCCAGTTCCGACGGAAATGGAACGGAAATTCTTGTTGGGCCGCGAAGTAGAGTGGGCCAAGGAGAAAGAAAAGTGGGTTTCGGCCCATAAGAAAAATGGAGATTTTAAATTCGTTTTCTAATTTACATAATACCATAAATATATATTGCTTTATAGAAAATATCAAATAGAGTTAAAAAAATTCTACAAAAATTCTCAAAAAAAATTTATAACATTTTGGCCTTAGGAAAATTATTTCCAGCAAGATTTTGGTTTTGTTTTTCTTAAATAAATTATTTATTTAAATATGAAAATAGCAAAAATCATTAATTAAATTCTGAAAATTTAGAAAAAATGCATAAAATCCGAATTAAATGCTCAATTAAAGAATTTGCAAATTTTGAGGGTGTTACAACTGGGAACATACCTGGATGGGATTTTCCGCTTTCGTTTTCATATCCGCTCCGTTCCGTTCTACATCCGTTTCCGTATCCGTTTCCAGGGTTTCTGATTTTGTTTCCGTTAAAGGTAAAAAATGTGGAAACGGAAACGGAACAGCCATTTACTGACCGTTTCCGTTCCGTTTTCATCCCTAATTGCGATTAGCTTAATTTGTAGAATTTGACAACCTTTTCGTCCTGCTATCTTGTATTGCCCATTGCTCCAGCACTTGTCGATTCCTATTCTTACTTTCAGGTCATGGAGAATGGCATTGTCTACCTAGTCTCGTTGGAGGGTCAGAAGACAGGGTTTTATGCAGATCAACGGGAGAGCCGCCATTTCATATCGACACTCTCAAAGGATCAAAGGGTTCTTGACCTTTGCTGCTATAGTGGTGGTTTTTCTCTAAATGCAGCCAACGGCAGCGCTATTAATGTCATTGGTATAATACTGTAAGCTAGTGGACCTTCTAGTCCTCTGTTCATATGCTTCTGAAGTTCCTCACGATTGAATTATGGTTTAATTGCATCATTTATTTGGAAACTCCACAATAGTGTATCCTTTTTAGTATCACTTTAACATTCTGCAGGTTTTGTTGGTAAAGATATAATCTAACTACTGTATCCATTTTCAGGCATTGATTCATCAGGATCAGCACTAGACCTTGCCAATGAGAACATTCTTCTGAATAAGCTGGACACAGAGAGAATTTCATTCATAAAAGAAGATGCAACTGCATTCTTGAAAGGTGCTATCTCAAGAAATGAGTTGTGGGACTTGGTAATCCTTGATCCTCCAAAATTGGCACCTCGGAAGAAGGTACACATTCTATGGAGCATTTACTTGAAGCCACTAATTTGACTTGAAATATCTTATTCCATATCTTTTTTGTATGTGGATGTAAAGTGCAGAAGCATGTTATGTATCCAAAAGTTCATGGATGTTTGGTTCGTTACTGAGGAGGCACCTAAGTAAACTTGTCCTTTAGCATATATCATGAACATCAGCGAGATCCTTTGTCCCTAGTGTCAGACTCTCGGTACACATTCAAGTTTTCAACCCACAATGGCTTTATGTTAGGTGTTGGGCGGGGTTCTCTTATGGGTTAGGCTACTGGGTGCTATGTAATTGTGTCTGTTGAAGTATATGTGCTTGCTTATCAGCATTCCCCTTTTGATAATGTTGTTGATGGTCACCTGCTGTATTTGTAGGTGCTGCAAAGTGCATCCGGAATGTACAGAAACTTGAACGCACTTGCAATGCAAGTAGTAAAGCGAGGGGGGTTACTCATGACATGCTCTTGTTCTGGAGCTATGACCCAAAGTGGTCTCTTCCTCAAAACCATTCAGGTATTTGGCTTTGCTCATCTTGCATAACCAATATTGGTCAAACCTAATCATTTCCAGTATATTGTGAATAACACATTCAAGAGAAATATATATGTATCCAGTATAAACCCACCTTTAAGTTGTTACCCAGGCTACCCTCAACGCACCATCCAACTTGGACTCAACGTACGAGATGAAGGTAGGATGGACTCCCCAACCACTTAAGATGTTTTTGCAGAAAACCCTCTGGACTCCATCTCATGTGTTGGAGAGTGCATCCTACCTCTATCTTGTGCGTTGAGTTCAGATCCGATGATTCATGTTGAGGTTGCATGGGTAACACCCGAAGGTGGGTTTACACTGGATATGTTGCCAATATAATATATATAAAAGGCTTTTTCCGTACTCTCGGGAGTACGTACTCCCATTTCTAATATACTACTTAAACGAACGCGTTATACTTCCTTATCACTTTTGGTATACTTAATACTAATTCTAAGATACTCCAATGCGACATGGTTGAAAAAAATTTCATCGGGCCCTTTATTTTTGCTATATATATATATATATATCCATTTTTCATATGTAAAATAAGTATATACACAAATTATACTATAAAAAGTGGATTTCGATGAAATTTTTCATGGAACTCAAAAGGATGAAGAGATAATTTTTTTGGTTAAGCGGTATATGCAAGGAGTACATACTCCCAGGAGCGTGTGTATGTGTGTATATATATATATATATATATATATATATAGAGGTTTGCAACGAATATTCATTTCCCTTTTGAGTTCTGGTTGTACTTGTACAGGTGCCAGGTGGTAAAAAAAACAAATTGAGTTCAATTAGCTTGTCTGTATTCACATTGGAATTTGCTGTTAATTTATCACCTTACCCACATTGATTATAATAACCTCCGTTACTCTTGTTTCTAACTTCAAGGGTGCTGCATCAATGGCCGGCCGAAAGGTTACGGTTTTACGTCAAGCAGGTGCAGCTTGCGATCATCCTGTCGATCCTGCATACCCTGAAGGCCAGTATCTCAGCAATTACTTGCTCCGAGTGTCGTGAAAAAAGGTCAAAAGCTTTCTACCGACCACTTCTGACGAGCCGATGTTCTGAATTTGTACTTCTAGTTTACCTCGATATGACATATTTAAGTCATACAGTTTAGATCTAGAAATTCAGAAGAGAAAACTGTGCATCTTGTAGCCCTTTAAAGATTCTCTTAGCAATTTGTATTGCAGATCACTGTTATCTTTATGGGGCCTCACTTTTCCCTTTTTAGATAAGAAAGATGGAAAACGAGGAACTTATCACACATGGTGACTAGAATGCAGGATGCAAATAATGGAATTTCACGCTGCAGCAGTTTAAAAACCAACATTACCAAACAAGGATATAATCATTCGATAAAATCATTTCACCTCTGGGGAATTCGGTTTTCGACGATAGAAAGTTGTATATGTATTGTTTCAATATAATGTACATCAGTGTCGCTCATACACATTGGCCTACTTTGTATACATACTCCAACGTAGCTCAGAAATAGAATTGCTATTCAGTAGAAGATACCTTTGAACCATAAGCCGAATCATTTGATCCAGAATATACAACCCAACTTTCAGAAATTCAGACCATATCAGCGGGCTGCAGGGTTTCTGTTCCATGACAAGTAGTTGTTATCTCCCAATTTCCTGCAGGAGACCAAAATAAATAAATAAAAATCAGGGATGCACTTCAGATCAGTGAAATGATGTAACCAGAGTACCAGACACGGCTTCAAAGGACGTCAGAATAATTCCAACGAGAATTCAATGAGCACTACAGCAAATAGAAATCATCGATCTTGTCACTCTGCGGCTAAGTTCACTCGCTGAACACGGAACACACATTGGAGAGGACCTTTGGAATATTAATGTCATAACAATTAGCAAGCACCGAGGCAAGGACTTCATAGCCCAGTAACAGCAAACCAGCTACCCCCAGTGTTAAGGGTAATGTTCTGGAAAGCAATGGTCCTAGCCCCTAGCTCCCTGACCCTTCCAGAATTAGCAATACACACTAAACCTCAATAGGCTAAATCTTGAAGGCTTACTAATAAGGATCACATTAAAATCATGAACATAGCAATTAGATGGCATGTGCAACTTCATATGACTGCAGTATACGAGAATTGAGAAGTTACTAACCTTGGTTTTATCAAGTAAAGCAAGGTGAATGCAAATGCCAGGAAAAAGCAGAGTCCACCAACAGTGAGATATGCAAGACCAAGAAAATCATTCTTTCCACCAAGCCATGTTGAGGTAGAAAGCACCAATTTCTTTTTGCCACCAAAGCTATATGTGTTGTAGTTGTTATCCAATGTAACTGTAATAGTGTCATTTTCCTTGAGGCCAACATATATCCTACCATACAGCTTTCTGAATGTAGGAAGTGCTGCAGTTCGCATCCAAACAATAAAGTCCTCTTGCTCACTCAACTGCGAAGAAGGTAGCTAAAATCAGTAACTTCAGGCGCACAAATGTTATTTTGACTACTGAAAGAACTTTTCTGAGTCTATCACAATGAAAATTCACTGGAAGTCAGTTGATCTTTAAACTAGATGACCACAGTATACTAAAAGCATAATTACCCACGCACTACATATGTGATGATCAAATGTACAAAGTGAAATCCATAAACATACCGATATATTTGGATCAAGTTCTTTTCCACCTATAAGAGCACCTTTCCGGAAGTTCTTCGGAAAGACATCACTCCCAAATTTGTGATCCCTATCACTCTTCCAAGAGATGTCTTTCTTGTCCACTGTCAGGTTCGTACTGTTGTGGACGAAGGTATATGAATCATTGAATGTGCTCCATGCAATCAGACCGCAAGGGACGATTGGCTTTCCATCCACTGTGGTCTCAGGATCACAATTGGAGGTGTCATTTGCCTTACTAGCATCTCTTAGTTGTGCATCATTTCGGCTCTTGACATATCTGAATGTGAATATTTTTTTAAAATGTCATATTTAAGCAGGGAAAAATATTAAATATGTCATGCAAGAAAAATTCTCATTAACAAAGTGTAATACAAAAGTTTGAGAAAACAAAAATGAGCTTTAATTGCCAAAACTTCATATTAACTCGTCACAATCCAATATTCTTAGCCATCTGTACAATAGTGGGCAGGTGTCCATAGTAAGTTCATGACTTTCATGCCCTCACGTGTCCATGACAAAGTGTATGGTGATAAGCAATAAGGATTTTTTTTCTAGATAGAGAGGGGAATTTATGTGCATATGTCAGTGTCCACAGACACTTTTAGCTTACTTCTGCCATGCATAAGATAACTTCTGCTTTTGGGGAAGCCATCATTGAACATACATGATAAATTATCGATATAAAAAATACTTGGCAATGCATTGGCTAAATTATGCAGTTGGGCATTACACTGATCCTTAACCAGTTTAACTATGTATGTTGTGTAGCGGTAATGTAGCGTCTAGGTACTGTAGGAACAGCGAGCTGTTCGTGCAGAGCCCACCAGTGTGAAATTGGTTGGAAATTAGATATAAGCATAATTAATTTCCTTGATTGTTCATTTTATTTACTTATATATATATTCCATGTAATAGAGATAAGTTTCCTTAATTTAGAGATAAGTCATCCCAAGCAAGAATAATGAATTACTCTATCTTGTCTAAGTTCTCTCATTCCAGTCTATAGTGCACTTCCCCTTCTAAAATCCTAATCCCCTTCAAGCCTTCCCTTATTTATCCCCTGCACAGTACTTATGCCATTGGTTGGGAACTAACATTAACAACAATGCTTTTTTCATTTTATCCATGTCAATGCAATTGCTGCAAAAACTGGATACGAATATTTCAGCCAAGGATTCATTGTATTCATTTCAATGTAATTGAAAACTGGTAAGCTCAGAAAGAATATTGCATACCTCCTATGATTCTGGTAAAAGTTGTCCAGCTGGTAATACACAAAAATCGGCGGGTTCATATCCTTTGGAACCTGGAGAGAAACATGCAATCAAATATTTCAGCCAAGGATTCTTTTAATTCTTAAATCAAGATGCATATATACAAACTAATGTATCACGCATTCTGTCACTACTCAATGTTCTAGTGGTTACTGCTTCTCCATTTCAAAAACTTCAGGTTATAAAAGAATACACATGCAGCTAAGCTCATTACCGTTAGAGTCCTTCTGCACGTTTTGGATATTGTTGAGTTCTGGATGTAAGCAAGCTTGTCAGTCATATTAGCTGGGACACATGCATCATCATATCGATCAACAATCTCAACAACCTACAACAAAGAAAACAATAAACATGAACAAAAAACAAGTTGTGTGCTTGGCCGAACATATCTTTGAATCAAGCATACACATATTCAGCATACTTTTCGTGAAGCTAGCAGGGAAGCTACACCGATCGGGATAAAAATGGCTCCAACAAGGACAAATACAGAAATGACCTGTATAACATAGGAATGATCATTTGTGAGGTGCTCCAACATATGATATATCTTAAGCTAACCAATTAACACCAGGGGAAAAAACTGTAATGTCAACCTACCCATTTTGGAGTAAGAATTGGCTTGCAAGCTGGGAGCTCCTGCTGCGTAAACTTGGAATCTGCTTACATAAAAGGGGACAAATAAATAAATTTCATCGCAAGTTTAGCAGTTCCCCCAAAACTTTATATGACCATCTCAAAAGAAGGCACGACATTTTAAATTGCATGATTCTTAACAAGAGGAAAGCATGAACTGAAGTTCCTTTCTGTTAGACAATCTCTCGTAATCCTTTCCTTCCTTATCCTCCCGATTCTATTTCTATAAATCGATTGAGTGATTATGGTAGGAGATGGCCTATATATGTTAGACAATCTTGATTATGGTAGGAGATAGCCTATATATGTTAGACAATCTTTTCCTTCTTTATCCTCCCGATTCTATTTCTATAAATCGGTTGAGTGATTATGGTAGAAGATGGCCTATATATATGTAGGCTCTCCGTGATCAATATACTCATTGCGTTGAGTCAATCCTTCTCACATGGTATCAGGCTTTTTTCGATCCTCCGCTTCCGCACTCTAATCTTCGCCGACATGTCGTCCGCCTCCTCTCGTCCCGATGGGCGCCATCGACCAGAGTGGATGCTGTCCCCGACGCCGCGGCGCGATGCGTTCCGTCCACTCGACGGCCTCGAGATCGACTCCGCGATCACCTCTGCCGTCGCCAACGACGCCGCTACCAAGGTGTCCAACGCCGCTCGCACGGCGCTCTCCTCCCTCGTCGAGCGTCTTCTCGACTGCTCCCCAGCCGTACTTCCTCCACCCACGCCGGCCACGGTACCTGCGGCTTTCCCGACTGCGCAAGTTCCTCCATCACCGATGCCGGCCAACCTCGTGGCGCTCTTCGCCTCCATGCGCCTCGCTCCGGACGGCCCGTCGGTTCCATCCGGCTACACCCTCCACAGTGGCTCTGGCCAGACTCTCTGGCGCGCGCACCGCACCGTCGTCTCTCCTCGACGATGAGGTCCTCTGTCCGCCTCCATGCCTGAGCGGTCGCCTCAACGCCAAGGCCATCGTGCCGGTGACTCTCGATGTCTCGGCCGCCAACTATACAAGGTGGCGGGACCTCTTCCTCGTGGCCCTCGGCAAGTACGCCTTGACGGACCACGTTCTCTCCGACGACCTCCACCCCGATCGCGCTGATTGGGCTCAGATGGATTGCGTCGTCCTCAGTTGGCTCTACGGCACCATCTCCAACGATCTCTCCAGAGGTCCTCACGCCATACACCACCGCTTCGGCATGTGTGGCGGTCTCTCAAACACCGCCTTAGGCAACCGAGCACCGCGCCTCAATCTCCAGCGAATTCCACACCTTCCGCCAAGGCGATCTCTCCGTCGATGACTACCGCCGCAGTCAAGGCCATGGTCGACACGCCGGTGATCTCGCCAACCCGCTTGGCGATCGCACCCTCGTCCTCACCACTCTAAACGGTTTGTCAGAAAAATTCAATCATTGAAAACTCTCATCCCCATGCAGCGTCCGTTCCCGTCATTTGCCAAGGTGCAGTCCCAACTCCACCTGGAAGAACTATACGCCACCAGGCGCCCCTCAGACGTCTCTGTCTTCCTCGCCGGCAAGAATCAAGCAGCAGAATGAGGCAAATCCGCGCCTCCAACCCGGCGCACTCCACTGGCTATGGCACCAAGAACCAAGGCAGCGGCAGTCAAGGCAGTGGCACCGATGGCAACCCGAACTCCCGAATCGCCGGCGTCGAGGCCGCGGCAAAGAACACCGCAACCAAGAAGCCGCCCGGCGCGCGCCGGCGCCGATCCTGTGCTTGGCCTCCCGCGAAATCCTTGGTGGCACAATACACATGTGGTCGGGCCATCGGTAGTAGTTCTTGGACGCGTCCGCTAACCTCTCCTTTTGCTAGCGCCGCTTGCCATTGCCCACCCGGTGGCCCACCCGCGCCTACAACAAAGAAAGAACCAAGCACCCTACTTTGGCTCCCACACGATACCGGTGGCATGGGCTCCCACCCAAAGAGCGCAATTTCAACCCACCACACCGCCATGGGTTGGTTCAATGGTGCACTATCCCAAATGGATCAAGCATCTCTCGCGGCTCGCTCAACACCACGACGTTGCCTCAACTCGCTACAAACGAATGGTATATGGACACGGGTGCCATCGCACACATGACCTCGGATGCCAGACTTTCTTTCACCCACCTCCCAAACCGCATAATCCTCACACATAGTGGTCGTGATGGTTCCACAATTCCTATTTCCTCCATAGGACACTCCCATATTCACCACCAAAATCGTTCTTTTACTCTTCGCGATATCCTTTGCTCTTCGTACATCATTAAGAATTTAATTTACATTCACCGCTTTGTCATCGACAACCGTGTACGATTGAATTTGACCTTTTGGTTTCTCGTGAAGGATCCTCGCACCAGACCATGATCGCCAGATTCATGAGCTCCGGCCCTCTACTCCTCCATCATGCTCTGCCGCCACGCTGCGTCACCATCGCTTCGCCACAAGACAACCGACACCTCTGCACCGCTCGTCTTGGTCACATTGGCCACGACGCGCTCGCCGCTTTGCCACCGCTCGTTCCTATGACCAAAGGAGGCCTCACCGAGTCTCACACGCTTGCCGCCTTGGTCGCTCATGTTCGCCTTTCCTTTCACTACCTCCTATCGTAGGGCCTTGGTCATTTTTGAGTTAATTCATTGTGATCTGTGGACATCTCCTGTCATTAGTGTTTCGGGCTTCAAATATTATCTTGTTATTTTAGATGATCGCTCTCACTTCGTTTGGACCTTCCCGCTTCGCTTAAAATCCGACACCTTCTCCACCTTGTCACATTTTTTTGCTTATGTTCACACTCAATTCGGCACCACCATCCGCAACGTCCAATGCGACAATGGCCGCGAAGTTCGACAACTCGTGGCCCGCACTTTCTTCCTCACCAATGGTGTTCACCGCGGATGTTATGCCCCACACCTCTTCCCAAAATGGCGTGGTCGAGCGTATTCTTCGCTTCTCTCAACAACATAGTCCGCTCTATCCTTTTTCGTGCTAGCCTCCCGGATCCTTTTGGGTCGGCTCTCCAAACCGCCACACACCTCATCAATAGGCACCCCACCAAAACCCTTGCACATCACACGCTTTCTTCAGACCGCATGGCGCCCACCCCACCTATACGCACCTTCATGTTTTTGGCTGCAAATGCTACCCCAATCTCTCCGCCACCACCCCCCACAAACTTGCGCCCCGTTCCACGATGTGTGTCTTTCTTGGCTATCCACTCCACCACAAAGGGTATCGGTGCTTTGACCCCGTGACTAACAGGGTTATTATTTCGAGGCATGTTGTGTTTGATGAGCACTCGTTTCCTTTTGCCGAGATCACGTCTAACACTGCTGCTGACCTCGATTTTTTGGAGGATTTTTCCGCCCCTGTACAGGCACCCATCGGCGCTTCCCGACGACATGCATCGACGTCCAGGCCGCCAGCAACCCCCGAGTCTTGGGCGCAGACTGCCTCGCCACCGGGACTTGTGCCATCTATCGCCAGTATGGCGCCTAATGGACCGCCAGATCCGCTGGATGCCTACACTCACGGCCGCAGATCCCTACCCACTCGACGCTGGCGTTCTCCGTCGCCGGCGCCACTAGCCTGTCGCCCCGAGCCCAGTAGCGCGCCTCCACATCGCCGCTGCGCCGATGTGCCCCCGCTCGGTTCGCCAACCTGGCGGGCCCACTTTGCCTCTCCAGTTCAGCGTTTCCCCGTTCATCAACGAGCACGCCATGACGACCCGCAGCAAGACCGGCGTCCGCAAGGGCGCCACTCTACCAACCTTCATGCCACTACTCTATCACCAATTCCGCGCACATATCGGGCCGCTTGGTCGATCCGAATCGGACGGCCATGGAAGAAGAGTTCAATGCTCTCTTGCCAACCGCACGTGGGATCTTGTCCCGCATCCTCCGAGCCAACATCGCCACCGGCAAGTGGATCTTCAAGCACAAGTTTCACGCCGACGGTACCCTCGATCGTTACAAGGCTCATTGGTTCTCGCGTGGCTTCACGCAACGCCTGCATCGACTACGACGAGACCTTCATCCGGCTGTGAAGCCCGCCATCGCTCGCGACAAGATTTGGTTTGGCGGTTTCGCGATTGGCCCGCCCATCACTCGATGTGAAGAATGCCTTCCTCCATGGCACCTTCAGAGACTGCCTATTGCATCCACCACCGTGGTTTATTGACTCTCCCACTCCGGCATGGTGTGCCACCTCAACAAGTCCCTATATGGTTTGAAGCAGCGCCACGCGCTTGTACCGATTCGCCTCTTTCCCGTTGACTCTTGGGTTCATCGAGGCCAAGTCCGACAACTCTCTCTTCATATTTCGTCGCGGATCCGACACGAGATACTTGCTCTCTATGTCGATGATATCGCCCTTACCGCGCGTCCGCAAAGAAGCTTCTTCATGGACTATCTCATCTCTTCACCGAGTTCTCCGTGAAGGATCTTGGACTTCTCCACCACTTCCTAAGATTAGCGTGTCTCTAGCCTCCTCGGCCGCTTCCTCGATCCAACAGCGATCTTGATCGACATCCCGGACCGCTACCGACATGGCGATTGCAAGCCTTCCAACACTCCGGTGGATACTTGTGCTAAGCTCTCGGCAATGAGGGTGCCTCGATTGCCGATCCGACCGATTTTCGCGAGCTCTCGCCGGCGACTCCAAGATTTCACCTTCACTCGCCGGATATCTCCTATGCTTTGCATAACAGTGCTGTCTCACATGCATGATCCCCGTGAGCCTCACCTCGGTGCTCTCAAACGGATTCTGCGATACATTCGAGGTACATTGGACTGGGACTCCACATTCGGCCGTTCTACCATCGCCGATCTCGCTGCCTATTCGGACGCCTATCGGGCTGGTTGTCCTGACACTCGGCGCTCCACGTCTGGCTATGCTGTCTTCTTCGGTGACAACTTGGTGTCCTGGTCATCCAAACGCCAGAACACGGTCTCTCGTTCCAGTGCCGAGGTCGAGTACCGCGTCGTCGCCAACGCTGTTGCTGAGGTCACATGGCTTCGCCAGCTTCTCCATGAGCTTCATTCCCCTCCGCCCAAGGCCACCTCGTGTATTGCGACAACGCTCGGTCGATCTATCTTTCTTCCAATCCCGTGCAACATCAAAGGACGAAGCATGTCGAGATCGATCTCCACTTCGTCCGCGAGAAGGTCGCCATCGGAGCTATACATGTCTTACACGTGCCCACATCAACTCAATTTGCCGACATTTTCACTAAGGGACTGCCTTCGTCGGTTTTCACCGAGTTTCGCTCCAGTCTCAACGTCCGCTAGCTCGCCGTTGGGACTGCGGGGGGGTGTTAGACAATCTTTCGTAATTCTTTCCTTCTTTATCCTCCCGATTCTATTTCTATAAATCGGTTGAGTAATTATGGTAGGAGATGGCCTATATATGTTAGACAATCTTGATTATGGTAGGAGATAGCCTATATATGTTAGACAATCTTTTCCTTCCTTGTCCTCCCGATTCTATTTCTATAAATCGGTTGAGTGATTATGGTAGGAGATGACCTATATATATGTAGGCTCTCTGTGATCAATATACTCATTACGTTGAGTCAATCCTTCTCACACTTTCTACCGTGCTATGCCAAAGAGAAAATCCTAATGCAGGACCTAAAAACTCGGTGCTTAGCCCAAATTAAACATCACATGATTACAGCTTAACCTCTCTTAACTCATATTTAAGTATCACAACTAGCCCAAAACCACAAAAAGAAAAGGCAATTGTTCCAAATCCCAACCAAAAGAAAAAAAAAGGAAGTAAAGATAACAGCAGCAGGATCAAACTCTGATGCGAAATCTCACACTTGGGCTTCCTGGAGTTCCTCCTGGGCGCGCCTCCGTCGCCGGATCCGCCGGAGCTCGACCCGGCGGCGTGGTTGTCCATCCCCACCAGCCGCCAAGAAACGCCTCCGCTGGCCAAGAAATCTCGCACAAAATCGCACGCCGCCGATACCAAGAACAAAGAACCGGCCTTCACGGACACCAAAGGCACGCCTTTTTCTTGTTTCCTTTCTTGTGATTTGGAAGCAAGGCAAGTGGCGAAAGAGAATGGAGAAAGCTGGGAACTTCCCTCGCAAAAAAAAAAAAAAAAAGCTGTCCTGGTGCTCTTGTTCTTCTTGCGAAGCTTACAAGGAAGGAAGGGGAAGGGTGGTTTGACTTTAGGAGAGAAGAGAAGAAGAGTAGAGGAGAGGTGGCGGTCGTGGCCTCCGCGTTGAGCTGAGCCGGCGGAGACGACCAAGGGGAGGTCGAATTAGTCGAGAAGATTGTCCTAATTTTTTTCTCAGTGGCTTTTTTAGTTTTTATTTTCAGCTCAAAACACGAATAGAACGGCTGTGTTGGATGGAATAGTAGTTGGAGGATTTGGCAGTGTTCTGGAATGGCTCATTGCCTGCGGTCTGTATATTCCTTTCTAACGTACGTTGTTGTAATAATACAAGAATTATCCAACTTACAATTTCAGTGGACCACTAAACCAAATGTAGCGACGGATAGAAACAAAGTGACACACTGTCGATAATATTAATACAAGAAAATGTGGATAATGTACCACTAAACCAAATATAGCGACGGATAGAAATAAAGTGACGCGATCGACGATATTGTTAATATGAGAAAAATGTAGGTAATGTAAAAACTTCGAAAGGTGGTAGATCTGTAGTGGTGATATTGTCGTACCTATGAGCATTTTGCATTACCCTTTTCTCACTTGGAAGTAACTCACTAGCAATGTACCTCACATAGTCCTATACCTCTTGTGCTAGACGAATAAAGATGTAATATCATTTCTGGTAACTCCTCGCTCTCAGTTATACTTGTAATTTGTGACAGCTACTCTTGCTCTGCAGCATCTAATCAAATTCATTACAAAAAGTTAGTAGCACGTAGAGGTGCTCAATTTATGGATGATGAAACTACGTTTAATGTTCGCGTGAAAGTTTTTGCCAACATTGTTTACTGATTTGCAACCGTTCTTGTGATAGTAGATGCCTCAACAGCGACTTTACTTAAGTTTATGCAATCATAAGTCAATATTAAAGTTAAGTACAAAATATGGCACAAGCGAACGACATATCATGTTGGAAAAATGCGCAATATTTTTATTCCCGATTTTATATTGAGGCAAAACGAACAAAAAAACTAGAGATGCAAAAAACAGTAGGTTCTAGTCACAAATCACGCGAAAATACGCGTGTGTGTTTAGCCACTGTACATCCTATGCTATTTCATGCAAGTGTCATTATTCAAAAGGTGGCAAGTACTCCACTTTTTAAATTGTCTTTCCTCCACTTGGTTAGGCAATATGTTACTAAATCATGCATGCTTTGGAATTAAAGGAAAAATGAGCCACCCAATGGGCCAATTTCTAACGTATCATTCTATTTTTCATCCCACCGCTTTGATTCATATCCGATAAACAAAAATACACATTAAAAAAACCACTCAATAATAATACAATCCAGAACTTACAGTAGGCTTGTAAGGAATACTTTTAGATCTCGTGCACACACATGAAAAAACAAAATTATTTCGTACGATTTACATAAACATTTCCTGTGCTCATTAATAATGTAAATTATCCATACTAAAATTTAAAAAAAACGTAGAATTTCCACAATAAAGTGGGATACAATCATACACGTCCACTTTATCCTGGTTTGGCGATGTATCTAGCTCCCACATCCTCCCTCTATTATACTCTATAGAATCCCTGGCCTCACAAGGCTTTGACCGGCTCAGCTCGCGGCTCGAGCCGAGCTGTGAAAAAAAAATTACGCTTAGATCCTTTTCGGAAAAAAATTACGTTTAGGTCCTTTTTTGGAAAAAAAAATACAATTAGATTCTTTTTTTTGAAAAAGATTATATATTACGTTTAGGTCCTTTATACGTTTTTTAAGCATTGCGCTCGGGTCCTTTTTCGAAAGATCAAAATTACATTTAGGTCCTTTTTTAGAAAAAACGTTCAAGTCCTTTTTATGGAAAAAATATAAATTGCATTTAGTTCCTTTTTGTATTTTTTTAGCATTACGTTTAAGCCCTTTTTTGAAAAAAAACAAAATTCTGTTTAGCTCATTTTTCAGAAAAAAAAGTTTAGGTCCTTTTGATGTGCACTAAGGTTGTCTCGACCTTCTGATGAGAACGATACGATGATTTGGAATCACAAGATCAGAAACCAAACAATCGCAACGTCATCACACAAGGCGATCAACCGAATCAAAGACCCGATCGATCCTTGTACCTGCTGCAACCAAAAACATGCAAGAACAAGGTGATAGTAATTTCAATCCAATAATCTCAAAGAAAATAAGGGTGAGTTTATGTTTCTCAACTCGAGTGGTCTGGTCGACACACGCAAGATTGAGGTGGGACGCACACGGGGTCTACCAAAACTCAACAAAACCTAAACTCCAAAGTGTGATGGCAGGGGCATTATATAGGGTAGAGACCAGACTTGGGGCGTCCAAAATAGGGTCGGCCACCACGCAACCCTTACCATACATAGGCCATGGGCCCAAAAATACGGTGACGCCGCACGTGACAGTTTTGGCCCGTGATATTGTTCTGCGTTTTCCTGTCTATTTGGAGCGAATTGGAAGGTGAGGCTGGATCTATTAGAAAGCTTATCTCCTAAGCTTTCCAACGGGTGGTCACACGCTGAAAACGGAGTCCGGGAGCCCGAGTTACGCCCATTTGAAGTTGGCGTGCTGCTGGATGGCCGAACCGGGTTTTTTGGCATCTTGGGTTTCCATACGAGTCTTTCTTGGCGCGTGGGCTGTCCTTGGCGTGTGTGCTTGAGGCACTGGTTGTTTGTCGTGGACTTAAAAGGCTGAGCTTTTGGATTAAGGCCCTTTTGCGATGAAGATGTCGCAGCGTCGAGTGTAGGCGATGAAGACGACGTAGTCGGAGAGGAAATAGTGGCAGCAGTCGTATCCTTCAGGTTGATGTCCTCATCATCCTCCCCTTCTTGAATTGGAGTCGTCCTCGACTCCTTCTCATATGCCTGCAAAAGGTTAGTGACAACAGGAGGCAAAGAAACAGATGGTTGCAAACCTGTAGTGATGCCATCATACGCAATGACATTGCTAGCTAACAAAACAACACCTTTTAATTTACGATCAGATTTATCATTTGTTGCTTTAGGTGAATTTAATTGTTTTGCCACACTCTTCATTTTAGTGTCATTACGAACGTGCTCTTTCTTAGCATGTTGTGTAGCAACTTTAAGTAACTCAGCAGGCGTCATTGGTCCAAAATTATTTTCTTCCCCTTAAACATGAAAGTGTACTGATTAGTCCTACCATGATGTGTGGCATCTATATCATATATCCAAGGTCTACCCAACAAAAGAGAACAAGCACCCATGGGTACAACATCGCAAACAACATGATCATGATATGAACTGATAGAAATAGGTACTCGAACGGTTTTTATTACCTTAACCTGACCATTATAGTTGAGCCACTCAATCTCGTATGGTTGTTGTAGCGGACATGTAGCCAAACCAAGCTTCTCGACCATGCTCACACTAGCAAGGTTGTTGCAACTATCACCATCAACAATAACATGCACTGCTCGTTCATTGACTACAAACTTTGTTTGGAAGATGGTATGGCGCTGGTTTGGCTCATCACGTGTGGGTTGCACATGCAGTACTCGTGTGACAACAAGAGCTGGATACTTCTCTGCAGAGGCAGCATCGCAAATCTCTTCTTCTTGTTCTGCAGTGTTAGCGATAGCAAAAGCATATTCATTTTCGTCAATGTCACTAGCACTAGAATACTCACCATTTTCTCGTATTATTAGAGCACGTTGGTTTGGACAATCGCGCATCACATGACCATGTCCCTTGCATCGAAAATATTGTACTTCTCTGGTCCGTCCAGTAGTTGCAACGGATGATGCACTCTTCGCCGGAGCTTGTTTTGCAGCTGATTTACTTGGCTCCGGAAGGTGTGTCGGTGTAGAGGAGACATGGGCAATAGGTGAAGGCGTACGTCCCGGAACAGAAGATGCCACCTTCGTTTGGATGGGGACCGACTTGGATGTGAAAGAGCCTCCAAGATTACTTCGCGTCGTCGATCGTCGACCTTGTACTTCCCTTTCTGCTTTCAAAGCAAGATGATACAAACGAGTGATAGAATTGTATTATTTATAATTAAGTATGTCCTGTATCTCTCGGTTAAGCCCACCCGAAAACCTAGCCATTTTCGCTTCTTCACTCTCTTCTAACCCACAGCGCAACATGCCAATTTGCAATCCCTGATAATATTCCTCAATCGTTTTATCACCTTGCTTAAAACACTGCATTTTATTCAATAAATCACGAGCATAATATGTAGGAACAAATCTAGCCCTCATGGTATGCTTCAACCCATCCCAAGTTGTAGGTACATCACGGTTGGCTCTACAAAGTTCTTTCCACCAAATAGATGCAAAGCCAGTAAATTCATTAGTGGCAGCGTGAACCCTTCTACGCTCAGAGAAGCCATAGCAAGAAAATTTTTGATCTACCGCCAACTCCCAATCTAGATAAACATCAGGATTATAAATTCCATCAAAAGGAAGCATAGTAAATTTCATTTTTGCCATAGAATCATCACGTTCTTCCCTTTGATCATGCTGATTTCTAGCCATACCTTGCCTGTTATTGCGGAGTCGACGATGAGGTCGGCCGTTGTTCACATTTACCATGTAGTCGTCTTTGGTGTCGACGGCGTAGTTGTTCTCCTCTTGATCCACCCCGTTTAAAGGAGCAGGGACAACCGGTGGAGCGTCGCGTTGGCCCAAAGCATGACCAGCGGCTCCATTGGGGGGCAGCACTCTAAAGAAGTTGTGCTAGCTATGCTTGAAGCTCAATGAGAGGTGCCAATTGCACCTGAATCGCATCAAGGGTGTCATGAGTTCGCATCTCATGCTGATTGTGCATCCTCTTGAAGTGAGTGACCCAACGCCGTTCTTTTGGTGTGAGAGGGTCCTCATGTTCACTCCCACTGCCGTCGTTGCTCCTATGATTGCTTGGAATACCTACCATGGTTAGGAGCAACAAACAGAGAACTCACAAGAGGGTTAGTTCCTATGGACTACTAATATATGGGCCGTGGATAATCTCACGCGCTCAAGCTAACACAAAGTTCTTACCAGTTCTTACCCTAATGCTTGTCAAGGTCTAATCGGATAATGACGGTAACCTGCACTCAAAGGTGACAAAGTGATTGCAAGGTACTTTTCCTGTGGTTAATAGTAAGTGGAGTTTGGACAGGTATTATTTGTAGCAAAGGAAAAACTAGAACTACACTAGTCAAAACAAGTTGAAGGAATGTTCAACGGCGGTACGTGCTGGTCCTAGGCTAGACCGTGCTAGAGACGCGAGCCTAGATACTAAAGAAGTCACAGAACAACAACCAGGACGTTCTCAACGCACAAACAACAGCTAGGGCTCCTTTCTTCCCTCTTTTTTTTTGATTTTTTTGGGAACCCTAGACTAAAAACATGACTCAAAAAAAGGACTCCAAAGAAGTATTCACCACACACACTTTTTTTTACCAGGGGTAAAAGGGTAATTAAAAGATAGTCTCTCTCTCTCTAGTCTTTGATATGTGCACCAAAATTTGATGGATTGTCAAGTGTAGCAAGATGGCGTGGAGAGAGCAGAGAGATGGTTCGGCTCAGATTCCTTTTTTTCTTTTGTTTTTTTTTATGGAAGGAAAGGCTTGCACGATTTGATATGGATATGGGTGGCAACAAAACAAACGCCAAAGATAAAAACAAACCAGCTTTCAAGGTGGATATGGCAATGACCACTGGATGCACGCTATATTTGGAGGGAAAAGGTAAGATATGGCAAGGAGGAGGATCTCAATTCCTTCTCTGTTTGGATACCACTGAATGCGCGCTATATTTGGAGGGAAAAGGTGGATGCGTTTTGCTATATATGGAAAACTTCGGTGAGTTTTGATGGAACACAGATTGGAAGGAAAGAACCGAGTTGGTTGGGGAAACATGGGCTGCTCGGTTTGATCTTGTGTGATGAAATTTGGGGCATTCTGGTGGAAGGCTCTCGATTTTTCGGGATGAAGATGGCAGCACAAATAGATGCACGAACAACACGACGTTGTGACGAAAACGTGAATAGAACTCGAAACTCTAAAGATCAAACGCTAAGACCAGCAACGACACAATGATGCAACACAAATTCAACAAGAATTAAACTAGGTAGTAATAGTAAAGGCTAAAAGGGGCTTGGATTAGATCGAATACACGACGAACATATATTTTTTTGAGCTATTTTTCTGGACTCTAGGATGAACAAGATGAACTAAACAAGGATAAGGGTGTTCTCACCAGGCAACCGTCGCTCTGATACCACTTGATGTGCACTAAGGTTGTCCCAACCTTCTGATGAGAACGAAACGATGATTTGGAATCACAAGATCAGCAACCAAACAATCGCAACGTCACCACACGAGGCGATCAACCGAATCAAAGACCCGATCGATCCTTGTACCTGCTGCAACCAAGAATATGCAAGAACAAGGTGATAGCAATTTCAATCCAATAATCTTAAAGAAAACAAGGGTGAGGTTCTGTTTCTCAACTCGGGTGGTCTAGTCGACACACGCAAGATTGAGGAGGGACGCACACGGGGTCTACCAAAACTCAACAAAACCTAAACTCCAAAGTGTGACGGCAGGGGCATTATATAGGGTAGAGACCAGACTTGGGGTGTCCAAAATAGGGTCGGCCACCACGCAACCCTTACCATACATAGACCACGGGCCCAAAAATACGGTGACGCAGCACCTGACAGATTTGGCCCGTGATATTGTTCTGCGTTTTTCCGTCTATCTGGAGCGAATTGTAAGGTGAGGCTAGATCTATTGGAAAGCTTATCTCCTAATCTTTCCAACGGGTGGTCACACGTCGAAAACGAAGTCCGGGAGCCCGAGTTACGCCCATTTGAAGTTGGCGTGCTGCTGGATGGCCGAACCGGGTTTTTTGGCATCTTGGGTTTCCATACGAGTCTTTCTTGGCGCGTGGGCTGTCCTTGGCGTGTGTGCTTGAGACGCTGATTGTTTGTCGTGGGCTTGAAACGTTGAGCTTCTGGATTAAGGCCCTTTTGCGATGAAGATGTTGCAGCGTCGAGTGTAGGCGATGAAGACGGCGTAGTCGGAGAGGAAATAGTGGCAGCGGTCGTATCCTTCGGGTTGATGTCCTCATCACCTTTTTTCCGTTTTTCCCGAGGCGGACTTTCCGTTCTAGCGAAATCGCAGATTATATCCTTTCAACTGTTTCGCGTGTTTTCTCGATTTGCTCGCGTAGGGAGCGACAGTCGCACGTTTTCTCGATTTGCTCGCGTGAGGAGCGACGGTCACGGCGTGGCACACCGCGCTCGATTGTCTAGTATTTTTTAAGAGTATGTAGCTTACACTTTTTTCGAGATGTATCTAGATTACATCTAGCTAAGCGTAAATGTTAAAAAAATAGAAAAAGGAAAAGTAAAAGAACTGTCGATCTTTCCCACTTAGTCGGTGTAACATCTCAAATTTTATATTTATTAGATTTAATATGTATTTTATATTTTTATGAATTTTTTAGAATTCATTTGATTTAATTTGCTCTGGATTTGCATATCCAGGTCTCGACGGTCGACCCTAAGCCTACGGGCCTTGTACTGTCGAATCCGCATCTGACAGCCCAAATATGCCATCATACTTGACTTTGCGCAGCACCCCAAGCGGCCAAGCACAAATTCCTTCTCTCTGAAGCCCTTGAACATTTTGGGAGGTGCTTTTATGTATTATTATTTAAAAATCAAACAAGTAGTATAGTATAAATAAAAGGCGAATAATAATTACTTATACTTTCTCTTATTTTAAAATTAATGTAACTTGTACCAGAAACATGATGTATAGAAGCTTTTTTAGAGATAGAGTGAGCCCAAGAAGACATCTTAAACTCTACCGAATTTTGTTTCTGTTCTCCCTTATACTCGTGTCTTACATCAAACTTGGAGTACGAATTTTGGTCAAATTGTAGCACACATGGCAATTTCTATCTCCAATTTATGTTCCATATACGTTCGCAAAGCAACAATCTAGAGTCTGTTTAGAGAGGAGTTGTAGCTTTTTCTGAAAAGTTGTTTTTTGTTTTTAGGTTAAAAAGCAGCGGTAACTTGTTATAAGAGGTCGTTTGATAAACAACTAATTTTTTTCAGCAATAAACTGCAAAAGTAGATTTCGCCTAACTTTTAGCTTTTAGCTTTTGCTATATGTGTCTTCTAATTTATAAAAAACCGTTTAAAAGTTAAACTCTTCAGAGGTTTACAGGCGTTTTAGAAACTGAAACCGGCTTTTAAGTGCCCATCTTAACCTGCTCCGAGCAAGGCAAACCTTTACACGTAAGCTTGCTTTATTATTTTATTTGCTCACAGAAAATGACGGCATTAAAAATTCCAAAATCTTCACAGCTCAATAGCCGCTGCCGCTATATAAAAGCGCTCGTATAATTTACGGCGACACAGAAAAGTCACTCGGAACAGGTGGCCCGATCGTCACTTGTCGTCGTCTTCTTCGCGCACCCGCCCGGCTTCCAGATGGCGATGGCGATGCGACGCGCGGCGGCGCTCGGCGCGCGCCACATCCTCGCCGCCTCGGCCTCCTCCTACTCCCGCGTCACCCCCCGCCGCCACGTACGCCCCCTCCCCTAATCTGCCCTCCTCCTCGCACCTTCATATCCCTCGCCCTCCCCTCCGGCAAGGGGTTATCACTGTGTTGTGCTCAGTCGGTCGTGGTTCTCGTTTCGGTTTTCGGCAGATGAGCGTGGACGCAGGCGCGGCGATGGAGAAGATCCGGGCGGCGGGGCTGCTCAGGACGGGCGGCCTCATCGGCGGCAAGTGGGTCGACGCCTACGACGGCAAGACCATCGAGGTATCCCTCCCTCCATCTCACGTCTCAGGCATGTGGTTGCTCTCTCTCATGCGGTGGCTTGACGGGAGCTTCCAACTTGGGGACGAAACTCACTGTAGTGCGTTTGCGATGCCTGTGGATTGGCGCGGTGCGGAGAGCGTGGTACTCGAGGGGAATTAGGGCTTATATTGTGCTCCGTGTGGTATGGGATGTGTGCGAGTTCGAGTTTTGGGGCGAAATTTTTTCTAGTTCGTCCTGTTGGACTGTTGTTTGGTTGGTGAATTTATTAGTTGTGTGTGTGAACATACTGCGTGTTTGCACTTTGGGCATTCCGTTGAGCAGTTCATAGGCGATACTGTGTGACTTTGGTGGGTTAAACGAGCTCTGCACTAGGTAGCAACTAAGGACGCTAATGGGCCGAAGCCCAGCACAGATCTGGTTCAAGCATAATATTCTTTTCATAGATCTGTATCAGTCTGATCTAAAAAGGCTGAGGTCCAAGCCTGGCCTGGGCCTAAATGAAAGCCTGAGCCTTTATCTAGACAAACTGTTTGTTTGATGAGTTGATAGTTTACGGTGTAATATTCAAGTGATAAAACTAGGTCTATAACTACATATAACTACATATCTCACTGAAAACAGAGATTGAAAGTTAGAACTTAAAGTATGCTGCTAGAGTAGGTAAAACAAAAAAGAAAGCATTAATGCTAAAGACAACATCAATTGGTTTACTTGGCTGTGGTGAGAGATTTAGTAGAAAAACATAAGATCTAAGTCTAGCCCAATCTAGTCTAGATCTGGTCCAAATAGTTATGTATCCAAAATGAGTCCAATCCATTTGCAGTTTTGGGCCAGCTTAATCCAAAAGCCTGGACATGTTCAAGCCCATTAGCACCCCTAGTAGCAACATGTTTTGATCTCTGGCAAGCTTTTACGCCGCACGCTAGGCTACTTTGATGGGGGGAGGACAGAAGTTGGGTTGTAGCACAGAGTGTTGCTAGGTTGAATAACCACTGTCATGCGTTGAGATGGGAAAGCTCTACGAGGATCACTGATGCTAAAAACAACACCATTACACTTATGTGCGACATCTGTGGGCTCCGAACATGGTGCTCGGCTTGTTGACCCCTTCCTGGGGCATTAGTGCCACTAAAATTTTGCTTTTGGCTGATATAGGTTGGTGCTGTGGGGTTTATCTGAATTCTTTAGTAGGACTGTATTAGCCACTGTAATAGTCATGAAAATAGTGTTGAAACTTAGCTGGTCTTGCGCATTTTGAGTTTGATGCTTAGGCTATTTTGATCGATTGTATTGTACAGTATAGAAAATCCATGACATTCTGCTACTGGAATAACTTTATTCACTGATGCATATATCTGTTTTATGTCGATGTTAATTGTCGATAATTATAAATATAACATCATTTTTTCTTGTAGGTGCAAAATCCAGCAACTGGCGAGGTCCTTGCAAATGTGGCCTGTATGGGCAGCAGAGAAACTTCCGACGCAATAGCTTCCGCTCACAGTACATTCTATTGTATGTGAAACATATTAGTGCATCCAATTTTTATGCTTTAATGCTGGGATCAAATGATGTTTCATAAATGTCATGGTCAAACTATTTTAATAGGCCCAGATTATTAATATCTGTTAATTAAATTACTTCAACGTTCAGAGAAGATAATACAACAATAACAACCAAGCCTTTTGTTGTTGTATTATCTTCAGAGAAGATAATGCTAGGACTAAATGTTATGAATCGAGGGAACATTTGGTTGTTTCACTTCTGGTTTCTACTGTGCTTAAGACAAAGCCTGGTCTTGTAAGCAAATAAAGTGTGCTAGTTGTCTCATGTGACCTATGTCTCCAGTCTCCACTAATATCTTGTTATATACAGACAATGCATTCTATTTTGCTTAGATGTTCTATTGCTCTATAATACCCTTACTAATAGCATGTTTGGTCCCAAGAATAAGTCTTTATAAGCAAATCATAAGCCCATAACTGCCACAGTGTCTCCATACAAGGTGAATATCTAATGCAAACTCTTCTTTTTATGCAAAGCTTTTCAAAACTTTTTTTTGTGCCCTGGAAAGTTCTCTAAAAAATTCGGAAGCTGGGGAGTGGGGATGAGAATGTCATATGATATATCCAAATTTTAAGATGTAACAACTAGTACAAAATAAAAAATATATACTGGAAGAAAAGTGAAGATACAATAAGGATAAAGTCAGAGCAACTTTCTCGTTTTTGTTTCTCCTTATCTGCATCGAATTTGGTTATAATTTTTCCATGCCTGGTAGGGCAATCGTCTCAACCGCCTCATTACAGAAATAGAAGGTCTGCATGAAATTGGTTGTGTGCAATTGATGTTTTCCCTCTATAAATAATTTTATGCCAATGCAATAATTTTCTGTCCGTATATAGTTAATTTACTTCTTGTTGATCACATTCACTACTTCAAGTTCTTCTGTTTGTATGTTCTTATACTTTCCATTTTATAGCTTGGAGCAAACTCACTGCAAGTGAAAGGAGCAAGGCATTAAGAAAATGGTAGTTTCTATGAAAACAAATTTTATGTAAAATTGGGCTTTTAAGATTTAATGATAACATGAAATTCTGTAGTATTACTTATATATTTCTTCTCACTATGAATATTCCACAAAGGTATGATCTAATTATTTCACACAAGGAAGAACTTGCACTTCTCATGACACTGGAACAGGGGAAGCCTATGAAAGAAGCCCTTGGTGAGGTACTTGCTAGAATCGTGCACTGATATTAGTTCGTTGGATTTTGTGATTCTAAAGTATTGGTGGAGCCTGATTGGTTACTAATCACCTATTCAGGTTAATTATGGTGCAAGTTTTATAGAATATTTTGCTGAGGAAGCAAAGCGTATATATGGTGATATTATTCCCCCAACTCTATCAGATCGCAGATTATTGGTTCTGAAGCAGGTAATATGCAATTACTTTTGCCTATATTACTTCTGTACTAATGAATAAACCCCCATGGCTTCATTAGATTGATTTATATTCTTTTAATTCAGTTCACCATCAGTTTGTCTTGAGCCCTTGGTTGGTTGCTAGTACAGTACAGCTTGCCTACTATCCAAGCTTCCTGTAGCTTATAAATTGGTATGGAAGAGGAAATTTGTCATAATAAGCATAAGAAAAAAAGGAATTAAGTTAGTACTATACAAACAGACATGAATATTGCACCTAGCCAGTTGTTCAGTCTGGACTTGTGATGCCATTTTTCGAGAAGAATTTTGCCTGTTATAAAGTGTGGATATGCATGATTTTCTCTGTTTGCAAGTGGCCCTTCAGATATTCTTTTGGGGTAACAGCTTGCAACAGGGAAAAACAGGGTTGCACTCCCATATGACTTCTCAGGAACTATGAATATTGTTGGCTGATAATTAGTAGGATTTACACTTCTTAGTTTAGCAAGCGCGTACATGGGAGGATTTAATGTAGTACAATTGTCACTTTCATTTCATTAAGCAAAATAATATGGTTTCTGAATTAGGTATTCACATTCCATAAATGGACTACTAGTCCAATTTAGCAGTTCATTTTCTTGACCTGGTGTACTGAACATGCGGTATTGTTTTCTTTTTCTTTTTACCATGTGGAAATTAACACATCATTTATCTTAATATTTCACTTTTTTTAATTACAGCCTGTTGGGGTTGTTGGAGCTATAACACCATGGAATTTTCCTTTAGCAATGATAACCCGAAAGGTCTCAAGCAATACCATACACTTTTCCATCGTACAAACTGTTCAAAAGAAGAAGAAAAAACAGCTAAGGTAGTACATTTACTCACACTTGGTTTTGGCCAGGTTGGACCAGCATTGGCATGTGGCTGCACAGTAGTTGTCAAGCCATCAGAATTCACACCTCTGACTGCATTAGCTGCAGCAGACCTTGCTCTTCAAGCTGGAATACCGGCTGTAATTTTCTCAATTTCTATACAATTCCAATCTTATTTGAGTTTTTATGCTGTTTCCATATTAATGAGTGCATTTGTCAGAAGTCATGTTACAAAAGGGAATACTGCATTGTAAGACTTTCAACAACTTCTACAAAGAGTTGGAGCCAAACAGATTGTTGGCTATTCGTGTTAGGTACTTACTGAGTCTGAATGCTCTAGCATTGTCCCCAAGGGCCAGTTTGGTGCTGTGCTACGGAATCTAAATAGTTCAGAGAACCATTACTAGATCTAGTAAGTTTGCTCTGTTTTAGCTCTAAAATAGAGGTTGTCAGGTAGTTACTTAGTGTAGCAAAATAAAACGCAGCTTATAAGCCACCGCAATGCCAAACTATGCCTAAAACCACAACTCCACCAGACATCCTCTCTTGTTTTGAGAATGAAATCATTATGCCAAATTTGATGCAAGCCAGTGATAACTTCAGTGCTGCAAGAGTTTCAGTGGGAACAAAATCAAATTTTGGGGTACATTGGAGCAAATCTTACTTCCTGTCTTTTACTTGCAACTTCAGAAGCTTTTTCTCCATTTATGATTAACTGAACATTTTTGCTCATTCAATGTTTTCTCTCGCCATCGTTTAACTATGCTTCTATTCATGATAGCTATTTTGAGCATAAACTTTTGTTCAGGGTGCACTAAATGTTGTGATGGGTAATGCTCCCGAGATAGGTGATGCACTACTGCAGAGTACACAGGTTTGATTTCCTCCTGTTTTCATTGCATCCGCGACAATTCTTCCTTCCATTGTCAATTGATTACGCAGGAATAGTTTAATTGACATGATAATTATTTGCTTTATTAGGTCAGAAAGATTACATTCACGGGATCAACAGCTGTTGGCAAGAAACTGATGGCCGGATCTGCCAATACTGTGAAAAAGGTATGTCCTGAGAAGCTTCTTAAGGAACACCTCACTTCAATGGGCATTTGAGAGTCCTGAGGTTTGGACAATATCATATACTGTGAAGTTTAAAGTTTCTTGTGCAATGCTTACAACTTTCTCCTCTTAGAACACATTTTGTTGCTCCACATTGTTGTATACTTGTATCGGTTTCCTCTAATGAAAAATTGCTACAACTACCCTTGTGTTAGATGAGAAATGTTAAGGGGTCTCTGCAGTTAGCATACCTGATTCAGGAAAGCCTTTTGTAGTTTTGTTCTTTTTAATGTGTTGGACATAGAGTCCTAAAGTTTTTAAGCACCCTAAATGCCTAATTGCCTCTTGCATGCTAGTAATATCATTAGTTTTAGTGGGATCTTGGAACATAATATACTCCATTTTGTCAGTTGGAGAGATCTTTGCCCTATGCAGTGAACTGTATATTTTGAACAAGGCATGTTTGAAAAGCCTTCTTTGTTCTATCATTTGAGCCTGCGACCTTTTGATGTTTATATTAACAAGTATAATTCTTTTCTAGGTTTCTTTGGAACTTGGTGGGAATGCACCTTGCATTGTTTTCGATGATGCAGACATTGACGTTGCTGTTAAGGGTAGTGTGAGTAAAAGTAACTTATTCCCACTTTTACAACTATCATCCTTGTTATTCTTTGTTTTTTTCCTCTAACATCCATGAGTACATATCCTGTGAAAATGGCCTAAATGTTGCAAATGCATGGAAATCATGTTGCAAGGTTCCAGAAATTCTCAGAAAATTACTGGATATAGGAGAGGACATGTTCTATATCCACACAAAATTTCAAGATTAAACTCAATTGCATTTATGATATATCCAAAAATACAAATACTTAGTGAAGTAGAAAATGTTGTGTTTTCTAACACTGTATCAACCTAAAAATTAATTAATTTAATTACTTTATTAGAATTAGATTAGCAATATATTTTTCCGTAACAAAACAAAGGTCAGTGAATGTGCATTTTTAGATTTTTAGTCTTTTGACTTCTCATTTCTCTGAGCTGCTAGTGAAGAACATAATACATTAATATGGGATAAAACATATAGTCATATACATTTCCCTTATGTTCTGTGTCCAGACATGTTTAGTGCCAGAAATTCAGTGATGGGTCTCTTTTAAGGGTCAGTTTGTAGGTGACGCTCCTGCTTGCCTGGTATATTGGCTAGTGTGTATGGTAGACCCCTTGATGTTATTAACTCCATCTATACCTGACCTTTATCATTGACTTCCACTGAGCTCCAGCTTGATAACCAAATCCAGTTCTCATGCCATAAGATGTCCCAAGTTACACACAGCGCTTCTGTGCTGTCCAGAGTAGACGGAATTAGTCATGATTTATTGTCAACCACATGGAGAAGCAGTGACAACGCTGATCCAAGTGCCAATGTTCAAACGTCCTAATTCTTTACTGGTCTATCTATACCTTGTCGCTAGTGCAGTTCAAATGCTGAAATTACTAGTTAGCTCTGTCTACACCTCATTGCATGAAAGAAGCGATTTTTTTTCAAGCAAGGAGGATCCTGTCCAGAGTAGACGGAATTGGTCATGATTTATTGTCAACCACATGGAGAAGCAAGTGACAATGCTGATCCAATTGCCAATGTTCAAGCGTCCTATTTTTCACAGGTCTATCTATACCTCGTCGCTAGTGCAGTTCAAATGCTGAAATTACTATTTAGCTCCGTCTATACCTCATTACATGAAAGAAGCGATTTTTTTTTCCAAGCAAGGAGAATGCAGTGCAAGGGCTTCAATTATCGAAACAAAATGAACACTAAAATGTTCAGATCCAAAACAAAACAGCATGGCAAAGCACAGCCCGCCTGAGACAATAAGAAAGCTAAATCCATTACAAGGAAGTGATGCATTCCAGTTTTAGAGGACAATATAACAGAAAACATCTCCTTTTTTTCTTGAAAAAGGCTGAGTGAAGTTATTTCTCAAGTAATGCATATGTTCCACTTCATAGCACATATGCTTACAGATCTTGTTGAAGTGGGTAAATTTCACCTTTTTGCACTATAATAGTATGCATATTCACCAACTCCATTTGTTTTCAGCTTGCTGCAAAGTTTCGTAACAGTGGACAAACTTGTGTATGTGCAAACAGGATATTGGTGCAAGAAGGTAATTTGATCATTTATGTCATGAAGATGTTATTGGGGTCTCTTTTGTTCTGTTGCAAAGTTGCTAGTTGCATGTGTAGGTATCTACGAAAAATTTGCAAGTTCATTTGTCAAGGCTGTTCAGAGTTTTCAGGTGGGTAATGGGCTTGAAGAGAATACTTCACAGGTACAGGCTTCTTTCATTATGATAAATATTGAACCATAGCATTTCCTGCTTCATGTTAGTTGCTGATAGTCTTACACAATGTCCTATCATTTAATGTTTATGAGCTATTTAAGAATACCTAATATTGCAGTTTCTCATTAAAAAAAAACTTGTTACAGTACTTATCATTCACCTTGTGCTGCATGGTCATGGGTCTATAGTTGTGATTTGCTCTGTTATTTGTTTCCCTTCTATGTTATTTCTTTGAGAATCCATCTACCCTCACCTAAGGAATTTCAATTCCTCTCATATGCAGGGTCCTCTGATCAATGAAGCTGCTGTTCAAAAGGTGCATATTATGCAGATTTGCAATAATTTTGGCATATTGCTCTCTCTCTCTTTCTCTCTCTCTCATCCAAATGCAAGCATTTCCTTACATGGTTTGTCTGTTGGCCTGTTTTCCTCTAGGTGGAGAAGTTTGTAAATGATGCCACTTCAAAGGTAATCTCGGAATCATCATAAGGATATGCTTTTTCTTCCTATAAAATTATAGGGCATGATTTGAAAAACCGGAACTGGACTGATTCCTGCCCCTGGCCCCTGCTGGTTCTCTTTTCAACTGCATGTAAAGTACCTCTCTGATCCTTTTTTAGGGAGCAAACATCATGCTTGGTGGTAAAAGGCACAGCCTCGGGATGACATTCTATGAGCCAACTGTAGTAGGGAATGTCAGCAATGATATGCTTCTGTTCAGGTTGAGTTTAAAATTGTATCTTCCAACTTGAGTAGTTGAAATCCTACCATGTTTTAGTGCATAGATTTTACTTTCTTGTGAAGAGTTCTCAATGATTGCGCAAATCTTTGACATCCATGTTCAAGTTTCTAACACTACATTTGGCTTCAGGGAAGAAGTCTTTGGTCCAGTTGCACCACTTGTTCCATTCAAAACTGAGGAAGAAGCAATCCATATGGCCAATGATACCAACGCAGGTACATTAACATGCTCCAGTGCACTGATAACTATTTAATTTTTTTTTTCTTGAGTAATACGACAAGCCCTTCAACAAAATTGCAGTGTAGCATATTATACAGGGTATGCTGTTGTGAGAAAACGTTAGTAGAGAGCGATACAACATAGCAGCATAGATATATTTCTAGATACAGGAAAATGTAATATGTGATATAGGATTTTTTTTTCTTGTTAGCATATCTATATCAATGATGTCTAGTCTGGCTTTAACGATATATTTGTCTGAAAACTGAAATATTTTGTCAAAGTGTGCACAGTGCTAACCTGCAGAAATTGTGGATCATTGTCTGCATTTGTCCTTATACCGTTGGCCTTTTTCCTTGTCACGCTTCATCTCTCAATTATTATCCCATTATATATGCTTGATGTGCAGGCTTAGCTGCATATATATTCACAAAGAGCATACCTCGTTCATGGCGTGTTTCTGAAGCTCTTGAATATGGTTTAGTTGGTGTGAATGAGGGACTGATTTCAACAGAGGTGAGAAGTACCAAGTAAAAAAACTAGTACATACCTCCCTACTTTGCGGCCCATATGTATTAATATAGTTTTGCCCCCCTTTTTTTTTTTCAGGTAGCACCGTTTGGTGGAGTTAAACAG